>VWZE01012275.1:38425-124730 GCA_013396675.1 Eubucco bourcierii | reverse complement strand
GCCCCGGCGCGGGGCCGGAGGCGGGCCGAGGATGCTGTGAGCCCCGCCGGGGCCCTGCCCACCCGGCCGGCACCGGCACCGGCTCCAGCTGCAGTCCCGTGCGGGTCGGCCCCCGCCACCTCTCCCGCAGCAGCGGCTGGAGTTGCTGGAGTTGGGGGTGGCTGCAATGAACCGGGCTCCTCCTCGCTCCCCCCCGCGGTGGGACCCCTGACGGCCCCTGCCCCCGCCTCAGAACTTGTTTCGGTTTGTTTCAGGACTTTTTGTTTTATTTTTATTTCTCTTTTTCTCCTGGGTCTCGCTCTCGCCGCAGCCAAGGTGGATGGCCCGCGGTGGGCGCCGCTGGCCTCACCGCCTCTGCCAGGGGAAGATGGTGGCGGCGGGGGTGCTGGCCGGGCTCTCGCTGCTCAGCCTCCTCACCTACGGCTACCTGGCCTGGGACAGTCTGGGGCTCGGCCCCGCGCAGACGGAGGCGACGAGCACCGGGCTGGGAGAGGAGCCGGGGACCGGCAGCCCCAGCTCGCAGCCTCACATCATCTTCATCCTGGCTGACGATCAGGGATTCCGAGACGTAGGGTACCACGGATCGGAGATCAGAACGCCCACTCTGGACAAGCTAGCTGCTGAAGGGGTTAAACTGGAGAACTACTATGTTCAGCCTATGTGCACACCATCCAGAAGCCAATTTATCACTGGAAAGTAAGTTTACTACTACTTCATCATTCACCTCACCAGCTTAACCGCTGTCCCTGTCAAAAAGAGCAGGGAGTCAAACCTGTCCAGGTCCAGCTGAGGTTTATCCTGTGGGCACAGAGATGCCAGTCCGGTTCACTTTAAAACCGAGAGCAAAATGAATGAGTATGTTTGAAGCAGTGAAATAGTGGGCGAGCCAGGCAGGCTTCAGCACCGCGGGCTGCCCCGGTAGCGTGCTGGATGAGCCGTGCGTTTGCTGTATGACTAACATACATCCTGCTCGCCAAGTGCCGGTGCTGTTACTGGGAAGCGATCAGCTTTGGCTTTCCGTGCCATCGCAGACTGCCTTCCAGGAGGAGTTGGTGCTGGGGACCTGGAAGCGTTGCCTGTGCTCGTTGCAGTTCGCACGTTGCATCGCGGGTCACACTGAGCCTGGACTTGATGCGGGTTCCCGCTGAGAGTTAGGCTGAGCTTATGAGGTGACTGCCCAGTGTGTCACATGTGAGTGAGTGCAGGGAGTCCAGACTCTCTCAGGATCCTCTGAACTGCCATATCGCTCTTGGCATGACGCAGTTGCTGCTTTGCAGGCAATTACAAACTTTTCTCTAAGCCACTCAAGTATTTGCCTCACCGAAATGGTAAAAGCGGTGGGGTGGAACTGTGCGCCTTGCCATCTCTGCTAAACTGTGCTTTGTTGTAGCCTGTTCAGTTTCAAAGATGCAGCGGCGTGGTGCTGAGGGACGTGATTTAGCACCAGGCTTGGTAGAGTTAGATAATGGTTGGACTCAGTGATCTTAAAGGGCTTTTCCAAGTGAAATGAGTCTGATTCTCATAACCAGTTTTACCCAACTTAAGGACCTTCTAAGATGTGAAAGTTAGTAAGGATTAAGGAGGGGATATGCATTTGAGCTGTAGGAATGGTTCCCAAGTAATTCCAAGCATGGATACATTGACGCTGGAACAAACCCGCCTTGTTTCTGTTTAGCTTTACTCACTTTGACAGGAACAGGGCACTCTTAAAAGAGCAAAGCAAAATGAGAGGGAAAAAGTTACTTAGTTTATTTTCTCCTCTCCTTAAGTATAAACAAGAACAAGGCAATGTTAATACTGCTGGTAAGAGAAACACATGTTTAAATAAAACAAGCAACTGGTCTGGTGTCTTGCATCTCCGTATCAGCTGGGGATAATTCCTGGGCTCAGTCTAGTCCCCAGACTTACTGAACCAGGGAGACATGCCTGGATAGCTGACACACTACCTGCAGCAAGACTTTTCCACACAGGCTTTTAGTGTGCTGGGTTTTGTTTTTGTTTTCCCCGCTATGTGGACTGTCTTAGAAGAGCAGTTATTTTGAGGCACCTACTTATTCATGCACAAGAACACGGTTGCCCTGCAGCAACTGAAGCTTAGGAGGAAAAGGGATATCAGGCTAGAGCTGAATACCTCCTGGTTGTCTGTAAAGCATGCAGCAATTGGAAGCAAGGAGCTGGGCCAGCAGCGTGCAGCCAGCCAGCTTTCTGAGGACGGTGGTTTGGGAAGCAATGCTTTACAAAGGGAATGTCATGCAGCACAAGAATGACTCACGCTGCAGCTGCGGGAATGGGACAACTGGATTCCAGGGGAACCAGAGTGCTGCTTTGGCTCTGGGAGACTGTGAGGTTGTTTAACCCAGAAAAGGATAGAAGTGAGGAATAATAGTAACTCAGTTCAATCGTTTTATTTCTTCATTAAGTATGGAGCAGTTTGTGTGTGAATGCTTGCTAACAGTGGGCATCTTCTGAGCCCTGTGCTTTTCATCCCCTCCTCAGACGGAAATGGCTCTTCAAATCTGCCTACTTTGGTTTTGGAACCTTTTATAGGAAAAAAGAAATTTGCTTATACTTCATTTTTATTTTCTTAGTCTGCTGGTCTAAAACCCTTAGAACATTTGGGTTTTTTTCATGTTTCACTTTGGTTAAAAGGAGCAGCAGAGAGAAAGGACTGCCTCGCATAACTGAGAAATGAGGGAGGCAATGGTGAGAGGTTAATAGGTTTGGGCTGAATATTAACAAGGCAGATCCAGAGGATACTCTTCCTTCTGGATGGAGAGAAATGCCAGTGGTATCTACTTCTAGTGCTTCCTTAGCACCTTGATTAAAATTCCATCCCTCAGAAGCTTCTATTCCAGGAGAAATGCTGCTGTTTCTTGAACCCAAAATGTGTGTCAGTTCAAGGCTAAAAGCCTACTCATCCAGTGAAGGATCACCTGGATGCTTGTTCCCAATGCACATACCACACTAAATGTGTTCCAAACATTACCTGACTGATCTGTGAAAAACAGAGGGACTTGTGTAGAGCAGACTCTTTAGGGAGCACTGACTCACCTTGCCAAGTTGAAGTTAGACTTCAAATGCTCCAAATTCTTCATAGGTCTCCAGGCAATCCCTCCAAGGCTTGTGCTAGTAAAGAGACCCTTCTTTTGATAGCTGTCTGTGCTGATGAGGGAACATGGGGCAGGGGGTTGGAGGCCGCATCTTAAAACGCAGAGATAGAATGAGCTCATTTTTCCTCTTGGTGCTGTACCACAGCATCCAGCTGGTGACCTGTATCATGACCGCTGTTTGCTTTCTCATGTCCTGTGCTTAAGGGTTTGGCCTGGTTCCGTGTCTTGCTTTCCACCAGTGTGACCTATTCCCCCATTCACTCCATCAACAGCTCTTGCTTTTAGGCTGATGGCAAGGCTGGCTTCCACAGCTTTCTGTTTTGGGCTTTATTTATGGGTGTGGGGAGGGGGTTGCAGCTGAACTGAACCTTGGGAAGGGAGAAGACAAGTGTGAGCCAGTGGGCTGAGTGCCACATGTGATGTGCTCTCCCGGGTGGCTGTGCTGGGGCCAAGGCAGGGAGGTGAGGAGGAGGCTCTTGGGAAGCAGTTCAGCCCTTGCTCCACAGCTGCATTAGTGTGGTCACAGAAGTGACCTGGAAAAGGGACTTTGCTTTGGCTTGTGCTGCCCCTGGGACCGCCCCAGTTCTGCTACAGCTGGGTTCAAAACTGAATCATCAGAGGCTTTGTGGAGACTCATTCTGTGCTGGTTTGAGCAAGGCAGTGGCCTGTACGTACTCCAGACTTGCTGCTAAATTGTAGGGACTGTAAGACCCCCTCCAGACCAATTGTATAGTGTGATATGGTATTTTTCATTGCTTTCTTCTTCAAATTAATAGGTATGCTTCAATAAACAAAATCATTTAAGCAGAATAGCCCAGGATACCTGACTTCAAGCTGAGGCAAAACTTGTTTTACACAGGCACCCAGTTAAGTGAGAAGAAATTTGGGAGTGTGTGCACATCAGCCATGGTGGATTATCCTTAAGGTACAGAGACATGAATGCAGTACATGACACAGCAAAACTAGAAGAGTATTTTTCAACATCCATGAAAGAAATTAAAAATAAATGCATTTATGTTGTTGTAATTTACAGAGAAGAACATAGAAGGTAGCGGCTCAGCCTTCAAGTCTTCAGGTTCCCCACCTAATTCAAGGAGTTAAGAGCACACAGGGATGCTGAGCCTGGTCCCAGCAGCAGGTTGGCCAAGCACTTCCTGAGAGAGTTTGTATCTGCTTCATGGCTTTGGTGATTGCTTATTGCATAGACCATCTTGTAGGCCAGCTTGGTAGGGTGGTTTGGAAGATCCTGATTTGTGGAACAACAACAGGTCATGTAATGCACTAGGAAAATCTGCAGTTATTTGTGTGTGAAGTTTCCTGCACTCTGTGTGTGAGAGTGGATTGAGGCGGGGTGGAGAGTGTGGGATTGATTTGTTACGGTCCCATGTGGAACTGCTTATTTAGACAATCTGTTAAGTTACACTATGATGAAGACTCGTCTCCTTTTTAAATGAAGACTTACTGAGGCATAGGCAATGTGTGGATTCTTTCCCAGAGTTTCTTAAGAAATTTTGAAAGATGATGGCCAGAAGGAGGAGTATTCCTTAGTGCTTGTGAGGTAAAAAGGCTTTAAGGTTAGATGAACATCTGTTGGGGTAGCTGATGCAGTTCTCTAGGGGTACTATGCAGTGTGGAGCGATACTTAGTTTACCAAAGGAATTTGAGAAAAAGGACTGATAAGAAAAGAAGGAATCTATTTGTAATGTGCCATACATTTGCTCAGCATTATATAGGCAGCAAACAACTGCTTCCTCTTCTAGGCTCCCAGTTTTCTGCTGACCATCAAGCTTGTAACTTTAGGACTATTGCATGCACTGGAATCCCTTTGGACCACAGGAGGTTCCTGACCTACGCAAGAGAAGTGGTCTACAACTAGAGCTACAGATCGCCAAGGGATCTAAACTCCCTTCTGCAGTGAGCATGTATAAGTCATGGAAACCCTATGCTGATCCTGAGAATGAACTTTGCATGGTGGGTGGAATGTGGAGATAGATGTTGAGAAATATTGAAGGGCTGGGGAAATAAATCCTTTTGTTCCCTAGGATAAAATGAAATATTGAGAATTAACTCGTCCAGCTCAGACAGAAATAGATTGTACAATCAGTAAGCATAATCAAAGTGTTGCTTTCATAGGAATAAAATGTCTCATTGCAGGAACAATGCACATTTATAAATATATATAGCTCTTTAGTATGTACACTCTGGTGTAGCAGTACATTGATCACCAGAAAAAATAGCAATGTCTCAGCAAACTCAGAGTTATTGTGACAAAGCAAAATAGCAAGCAGATGTACCTTGTCCAGACTTGATGGTAAAGCTTCTCTTTCCCTGTCTCTTGGGTGTGTAATGGGTCAAACTGCAGTTTCTGAGAAGGATCCAGTGCAGTGGTGTGTGACTGGGATACTTTCTCCTATGCTCTGAGTTGAAGGGTCTCAGAGACTTGATGGGAATACTGAGAAATGTATCCAACACTCCATTATATGTATTCCCCATCTCCTACTTAACAGAATATGAAGGACTGCAGTGTATCAACCTTAAGTATCAAGAGATGGCTTGATACTTTTTTCTGTCCTGAAGTAAGGAGGCTTGGCAGACATCAGTCCTGAGTTTAATTCTGCTCTGTGTTTCCATTAAGAACCTGGATGATTAAATAAAATGTTCTGATTAAACTTGTCACCAAGACAGGAGGGGCTGCCAGAATCAAAGCAGTGTAGTGACACTGAAAAACATCTTGACAAATTAGAGAAATAATATGGGGGGGGGGGAAAAAAAAAAGGCAGAATTGAAGTCTTCAGTGATAAATAGAAGATACTGTGCTGAACAGGAATAACTTCCCCAGCTCAACTACTTAGACAGCACTTCTGCAGCAGAGTAGCTGGAATTACAGTGAATCACGGTCTAGATATAAAGTCAACAATGTCACCCTGTTACAAGAAAGGCAAACATCATACCAGTTTATGTAAGCCTTGGAGATATGTGAGGCTGCCCTTCTGCTCTACAGCTGCAGCACTCGTGCCCAAACTTGGGCACTGCTCTCCCAACAGCAGTGTGCAGAACTGGACAGTGTCCAGGTAAGGGTGATCAGATCTCTCAGGAAGATAACGGCAGAGAAAAGATCAGACGAAACGGAGTTGTTTAGTCTAAAGGAGAGAAAAATGAGAAGGGCCACGAGAAGTCTTCGGTATTTTAAGAACTATGCAGATACAAAGGGCATCATGCTGTCGGTGTTGTGGTGGGTGGTACAGGAACTGAAGGGCTTTCTTGAGTGGAGAAAACACTTCGGGTTAGACAACAGGGAAAACTTTCAGTGCTACAGACCACAAAATACTGAAAGAGCTGCTTTCGGGAAATTGCTGAGTTTCTTCATTCACAGTCATTAAGAATAGACAAGACAAATATGTCAGGAATGACATAATGTAGTTGAATCTGTCTTGGGGAAAAGGGTTGAACTGGAAGGCTTCTCTTCCAGCTTGTATTCATCTGTGGCTCATTCGAAGAGCACATCAGCTACAGAAGGCGTTCTGAAGGAGTGTTCGTAGAGGATTTTTAAATGCTAGAAATGATTTCAGTGTTCATTCTCAGAGAAAGTCTGTGTGAAAGTTGCATTTCACTTTCCTCCTAGAAATTCCTCATTTCCATATCCTTGTTTTCTCAGAATTTTCAAGGTTTTCCCCCCTAGGCCTTCATAACTCTTGTGGTATGTAATTATTTATTTCTGCTGACTTCTTTCAGGACAATTTGTGGGATTGCTGCCAAAGATGTTGAGGTATCTTTTTCCATGTTCTTGTTATATCTTTCACTTAGGATGACATTGTCCAGATAGATCTATGCAGCATACACAGAGAAGGAGTAAATAATTAAATGCAAAAGCTTCCTTTTCTTGTTTTGTTCTGCAGAAAATTAGATTCAGGTACCAAACTGCTCTGTGGTCTTATGGTGTAAGAACTCTGTTCATATCAGTGGATGGAGAGAGGTTGTTCTGCCACTTTGCTCTGGGAAGACCTCACCTGGAGTACTGGGTCCAACTCTGAATCCTCAGCACAGGAAGGACACAGACCTGATGGAGTGGGGCCAGAGTAGGGCCATGAAAATGATCAGGGGTTGGAACACCTCTCTTATGAGGACAGGCTAGGGAGCTGGGGTTGTTCAGCCTGGAGAAGAGAAGGCTCCAGGGAGACCCTACAGCAGCCTTCCAGTACCTGAAGGGGGCTGCAGAGGGACCATTTGCAAAGGCCTGCAGGGATAGGACAAGGAACAGTGGTTTGAAATGAGAGGAGCTTGAGATTGGATATTAGGAACAAGTTCTGCACCATGAGGGTGGTAGAACACTGGAACATGTTGCCCTGTGATGTTGTTGAGGCCCCATCCCTGGAGATATTGAAGGTCAAGCTCAACAAGTCTTTGAGCAACCTGATCTAGTGGAGGATACCCCTGCTGACTGCAGGGGCTTGGACTGGATCAGCTTTGGAGGTCCCTTTCAGCCAAAACCATTCTATGATTACGAATGCATTTCTTTTGTATTATCACTTACCATGAAAGATGAGGGGATGAAAAATGAGCTGTTTGGTTTAGGGAAATTGTGGTTATCTTTTAACTTTCTTTTCCACAACCTAATACAATAATTATTTCCAATTTGGGGAGTGAGATTTTTTTTTTTTCCCCTCCCTGGGGTTGTAGTAATTGCTGTGAACTGATTTTTATATGAAAAGCTTTCAGTTTGTTGTGGAGTCTGGAAATGTAATCTGGTAATCTCAGATGCTTCATTTGTAGTGATAGGTATCATTTGACACACAAGCAACTGCCTCTTCATGCTGCTTTTCTTCATGTTCTCCTCCAGACCAATACAGTTCCTTGCAGTGTGAGGAGCTAGCACTTCCCCATCAATGCCCAGCTGTAAATCTTTGAGATATCCTGTTTTCCCATATTTTTTTCCTTCTTTTGTATTGACTCATAGTCAGATTTACTATCCTGAGGTGGGTTTGCTTAGTTTTAGAATGTTTCATTAAGAATAAACAAAGCTATTTCAGCAGCCTTAATTCATTAGATGAATACAAATAGTACAAGGTTAACGAAGATTGTGCCTGTGTGAGTGTTCCTGTGTGGGAGGTTATTTGCTTCCCCTACATCAGGATTTTTATAATAGCTGCCCAATTTATTAGTTTTCTTACTTAAAAGGCAGTAGATCTGGCTGGTGGCCTCAACTTCTCTGTCAGTGTAAATTGGGAGGCTGAAGTGCAACATGGAGAGGTCAGACAGGAATCAGGGTAACACTAATGGGTAGGAAATTTACAATATTAATATAAAAGATGTTTTATCCATTGAGGTTGGACTAAAATTGCTTTTGATTTCATGTGGTCTGTGCTGAAATTGAAAAATTTTAAATAGGGAACTTTATTGTGCCTGCTGGCTCATAATAAGAAGTTAAACATGTTTCATGAATCTAATTCAACCACAGTTGTAATAATGTCAATTAGCTGTGTCAGCTCTCACCTGCTTATTAATTCAGGCTCTTATCACCATGTTATCAAGCTCTAGGCTGGGGGGACACACACATTGCTAGAGCTAGAAAACAAATCTGGGATCATGAAATACTTTTTAATGTTTCAAATACAAAATGACCTTCCAAAAAGCATATATGGAGAGGCTGTATTAGATAATAAGCATTAAAATAGACATTATTTATATCATCAGCATGCTGAGAGCCTCTGTTTTCAACCTAGGGGCAGAAAGTCAATGGATAGGAACAAAACCTACACTTTTTTTTCCTCAGACACCCGATGAATAAAGACATTTGTGCCACAGCAACTTTCTCGCTGTCACAGCCCCTAGTGTTTGTAGGTAGGTGGCTGGAATCTGCAGATGAACAGCAAGGCAGGGATGTGAAAGGAAGGGGGAAGGCTGCTGAAGTGGCACTAAGAGGAAAAACTCAGTCCAGTGCCTCCTTTGAAAGCCATGGATTAAGTCATAGAAATGTAGCTGGGCATTAAGATTTGTAAACCCAAGTGTAGAAATGTTCATTCCGATATTTGGAAACTTTAAATGGTATAAAAGAAGATCTAATGAATCTTAACCTCAGCAGATGTGTAGAATCAGGTCTGGACTCCTTCCTCCTGCCCCGGCCTGCTCATGGCACTAAGTGACATAAGCGCAGTTTATTAATGCTCTCAGGTTCTCTCCCCCTTCAGTATTTGTAGTATTTAATGGCACAGAGTGATGGCACACAGGCACTTTCCAAGATGGACACTGCAAAACTGAATTTCCCCATTGCTGGCCATTCAGATATCCAAAAGAATCAAACACATCTGTTCTAATAATTATAAATACCTGATACTCAGCACTAAAAACAAAGCAGTGTCCTTATTTCTCAGTGATATTTTAATCTGATTATACAGAAATGCAGGATTCGAAGTAAGTTGCTCTGGCTTTTATTTTTCCTTTTAATGCTACTTCTGAGAAAATAAAAGAAAAATTAATTCAGCTTTTTGGAGGACATTGTCATTCCAGCACACCCATTTATCAGAATATTAGCAGTTTTCTAGATAAACCTCTTGTGCCCATTTCCAGATGCAGGCATTCTCTTTATTTCTACAATTTAGAGCGGTTTTTTATCCCCGACAGGGAATTTTGAACCATTATGACATAATGCTGTGTCATTTTTCTTAACACTGAGAGAACACAAGTGGGTACCAAGGTACTTTTGTGGAGGCAATCTCTGTGATAATAAGCTCTCATAGGAAATTAGGTCCCCTTCTGTTTTGAAGAAGAAGAAAATGACACATTTGAAGAAGCGTTTTGAGGAAGATGTGAAGCTGAAGGGAGATGAGAAAATTAGTCCCCTGGAAAAGGGAAGCAATGTAGTACCCTTAGACTAAACATACTCTAGTAGATTTACTGTTACCTCTCAAGTCATATCTCCCTGCACTCAACTTTGTCAGAGCAGTACTTGCCATCACATTTATAGCTGTGGGTTTAGCTGGCATGTATCATAGTGCATCAAATCACAGAAGGCTGGTTTTGAGGGGACCTCCAGAGCTTGGCTCATTAGGCCTCCTGCCAACTTGTATTAGACAGCAGGGAAACGTACTGACTTTATAAACTCTCTCTTATTGCTTGTTTCCTCCTGGAGATAAGAAAATATTGCAAAATATTCAAGAAATTGGAATCTAGACTGTTGCTGGTGAGTCCCCTGGCTTTACCAGGTTACCAACTTTAGTGCAAGAAAATCTGCATTGACAGTTTTCAGTCAGCTCTTTAAAATGCATTCTTTATTTTCTTTTTTTTAACTGATGGAACTAGTTTGGTGAATTTGTTAATGACTACAGTGTAATGGCAGCCTCTTCCTTAACTGTTTCATGGTCTAGTTTTCAAGAACCCCCAGAGAAGGCTATTCTGCTGTGTTTGCTGATTTCTCTTAAAGCGGAGCTTTTGTCTTTTCTACTTCCCCTGCTGAAATTCATTCTGATTTGAATAGGAAGGTGAGAATTCGATCCTGTATACAGTGAAGAAGGAAGGTTTGGTCCTTAACTTGATAATTATACCATTTTGGCCCTTTTTCCATTGCAAAACCTTTAAGGATTCTTGTAAGATGAAGAAGAATGAGCCTGTGTGATAGACCAAGGAATATTTGGCCGTCTTGGTAATAGAGGGTATATTTGCTGTAAGTGGTGCAGTCATGTAATGATTAAGAGCTTAGGTAATACTCTTTGGCACTGTTACAGCCCTGTTGAGTCTTTACTCTGTCACAGATTTCGTTTTATAACCTTTGGCAGTAATGTGCTTCCCACGGTGAAACTGCACGTAGCATCTCTCCGAGTGCTACAGTTAGCTCTTACTTTTAGTGTTCTCTATGGTTTTGCCACCTCAGACAATTCCATGCTTCAGCTCTTTGGTCTCCTGTGTTTACCAGCTTCTGATTTTGTGTTCCTTGTATCAATTTGAAAGTTGAGGACTGCTTTATGTGGTGGTGATGAGGCTGCAGTGACTCCTGCCAGGGCTATGGTACCCAGAAGCAGCAGGCTTTTTGGCTTTCATTTTCAGGAGTCAACTATTTTCATAGACATTTTCAGTAGAAGTGCTTCTACTTGCCATGAGCTCAGAGCTTCCTCTAGAGTTCATTTCTCCCATGCCAACCATTGGCTGTTTCTCACTGGGGAAATGTAGCTCAAGTAGCATCTTAATGTCTTCTCAAGGCTCTTATCTGTGTTGCTACTAGAAGCCAAGTGACTTTCTGCAGCAGCCTTTTGATACTTTGCCTGCTGCTTCTAAATGTGACCTTGAAGTGCACTGGAGTTTAATAGTGTCATTGCTTGCTGTTATCTCCTACGCAGCGTTTGCAAACCAGACATGATCTTTACCACTGAGCTGATGGAATGGTTTTGTTTGTAGAGATGCAGCCTTTCTGTGCAAGTCCTCAAAGTACTTTTGAGTCTGAAAAACTGTCCTGTCACTTCATTCAACATGCTTTCTCTAGGTATCTGAGTCATACCTGCTCACTTCAGCAACAAAAACATGTATTTTGCTACTGTTAGCCATGGTGAGTCAGCTCAGGTAAGGCAAAATTAAGTTTGTGGGCTCTTTTGCTTTGTTTTTCTTAGTAAACAAGTCACAGTCTGATATCACAGAATCACAGAATGGCAAGGGCTGGAAGGGACCTCTGGGGATCATCTAGTCCAATTTTTCTGCTAAAGCAGGTTCCTTAAAGAGGAAAAAAAACCCCAGACTAATGCATTTCTGTTTGAAATTGTTTCATGCCGTAGTTGCACTTTGGGAGGGCTTTGGGGGTCACTTCTGCTCCTTAGAAAGTTACTGCTCTTCATAACCAATGTATTTAGGGCCGGAAGCAGATGCAGGAGAGAAAAAATGTAAGCTGTCAATCAGATGGCAAAGATTTTTCTCTCTGACCTCAGGATCATTTGGCCAGGTTCATGTGGTTGGAAGCTCTCCCTGTAGGGTGAAGGTGCCCATCACACATGAGCAATGGTGAACAATCCCTGGCTTAGTTAGAGTTGATCACAGTAGCAAATACACTTTAAAGGGTATTGTAGGTAATACTCCTTGCACAGCTCTGAAAGTCTTTTAACACAATTTCAGAGCCTGCTGTGAAGGAGATTTTTTTAATCAGTATTTGATTTTTGCCCTATAGCTTTCTATCAGCATTGTACTTGAAAAGTGGAAGAGAGAAGGTGTGCTGATAAGAAGGGACTTTAGGAAGGCTGTGCTACTCCAAAGAATGTTTGAAAAAGAAAACAAACCTAAGGCAGTTGGAAATGGTTCTAATGAGATATGATCTATAGGTAGCATTCTTCAGCTCTTAAGTTCACCCTTCTTTATGCAAACCAAACCACATTTCACTGACTTACTGCAAGTCCTGAAATTCAGTTCTCTATTACTGCCAGCTTGTCTCAGCAGCGCTGGGAAATCTCTTACACTCCAGTTTGCAACCTGATAGGAGAAGAAGGTGTTTGAGGAAAGCAGATGTTCCCTCTCCAACTGCAGTGTTCTGGGTTCAGGCCCTCTTTGCTATGGTTGGCTTGGCTGGACCCAGCTGCTGCAGGCTCTGCCGAGTTCCAGCAGCAGGGAGAAAGTTGCTGTCTTAGTGCTAAAGAAACAAACTAACGCTGTGCTGCTCTGCCTCGTTCCTCTCAGCTCCCCTCTGCAGGTCCCCTTGCTTTTGCTGCACAGCAGAGTGGGCTGCCTTTCAGAGCATCTCAGCTGGGTGGACTGGCTTAGGCACAGGTACAGCTCTGCAGACGGTTTCCTGTCTGTCTCCTGAGCTGAAGCGGGATGCTCCTGGCTGTTAGGCATGGAGAGAACACCCTGGCACCTGCTGCTTTGTATCCATACAGCTAACTCTAGGAAACAGGATCTTAATTACCTTTAGGGAATTGTAACCAAAAGAGTATTGAACTTGTTCCTGAAAAACTTCAACCAAGACTTCCACCCTGCCTCAGGCAAGTCTATTTCAGTCATGGAAGCTTTAAAACTCTCTGACTTCCATCTTTCTTGCTGCAGTTCAAACCTGTAATCTCTTGATAATTCCCAAGTGAAGAACTTGACTTTGCCACCAAATGTGATAAATCTCCTATATGCCTGAGGTCTGCTATCAAGTCTTCGCTCTTCCCTTCTCTAGCCTGAGTCAAATCAGTCCACACAGATCTTGGTTTATATAGTTCTGATGACTCTTAGTGTTCTCCTCTGGGCTTCTTTAATTTGGGCCTGTTTGTCATGAAAAACAGTCCCCACAAGAGGACACAGTGTTCCGTCTGAAGTTTGACCAGTACTGCCTTGATATTTTCTTCTGAATCCAAGGGTTTCTAAAATATTTTTTCTGTTGAGTAATTGGAAGGCAGTGCATGAACTCCTCTGCTGGCATGACTTCACCTCAGCAGAAGATCTGGCCAAAGCATCTGTGTCTCAGTGTATGTGACTCTCTTTCCACTGTTGATGGGTAGGAAATCTCACAGGAACATCAGACCTTGTGCTGTTTTTACCAGTTTAAGCTGTGAGCTGAAAATTAAACCAAGATGGTTATCCTTATGGGTCTGTTCCTGTCAGAACACCCATGCTCTGGTGCAGTGCTGGCCACAGTGCACTCGAGACACCCCACACCACAGCAAGATCACAGCCAAGCATGAAGAATGTCCTCTCTCTGGTCTGAATGGATATGAAGCAAATCCATTTCCTTTTCCTCTGACAGACCTGAAACACTTCTGTCAGCTGTTTCATTACCTAACTTTAAACAAAATGTTGTATGTTTTACTTAGCCAATCACTTTTACATATCCCGATGGGATGATGCATTTCTTTTCCCACAACTTTTTCTAGTCCTAAAATACCCCAGGGAAAGCAGACTTGCTTTGAACCTGAGTGTTTGGGTTTTGAGTCTTGTCTCTTTCCTTTCACTCTCCTAAAATATTGTCCTGTGGGGTTGTTGAATAGCATCCAGTGTTGGTTGTTGTGCTAGGGACTTATTTGCTTGTAAGACAATTCAAGTAAGACAGTTCCTGTTCGTGATGAGACACTGGAGTGGGTTGCTTAGGGAACTTGTGGATGCCGACTCCCTAGGGGTGCTTCAGGGCCCAGCTGGATGAGGCCTTGGGTGACCTGATCTGGTGCAGGGTGTCCCTGCCCATGACATGTGGTGAATGGTACCACATCCAGTTGGCAGGCTCAGGGCAGACCTCATTGCTCTCTGCAGCTACCTGAAGGGAGGTTGTAGCCAGGTGGGGTTGGTCTCTTGTCCCAGGCATCCAGCAACAGAATGAGGGGACACAATCTCAAGCTGTGCCAGGGGAGGTCTAGGCTGGATGTTAGGAGGAAGTTCTTGCCAGAAAGAGTGACTGGCATTGGAATGGGCTGCCCAGGGAGGTGGTGGAGTCACCATCCCTGGAGGTGTTCAAGACAAACTTGGATGGGGCACTTAGTGCCATGGTCTGGTTGATTGGCTGGGGCTGGGTGATAGGTTGGGCTGGATGAGCTTGGAGGGCTCTTCCAACCTGCTTGATTCTATGATTCTATTCTATGTTAGAGAGGATGGAACTAGATGATTTTGAAGGTCCCTTCTGGCCCAAACCGTTCTCTGAATCTATGAACCAAGATGTTGCTGACTCTTACTGAATTTGGGTTATCAATAAGCCCCAGATACTGTTTTCCTGAGAGAAGCCTGTGCAGTTGGTTATTCCTTCCAAGAGCTTTACTTTGCAGTTGTTGGAAGTGAATTGCCTTCTGTTTAAGCAGGCCTCTGCTTCAAGCTCATTTTGAATTTCAGCTCTCCTCTCCAAGAGGCAATGCAACAGTTCTGCTGGTGCAAATTTGGTCTGCACAGGCAATGGCATTCACTACGTTTAAGTTTCACATAGAAATACATTCATAATCCATATGAAAATAATCCCTAGAAACATAATTAATCCAATTATTTATTCCTCACAGATGTATTTTAAGCCTGTAGTTTATATACTTATTCCAAATTCTTCATCTGAGAACTTAAAACTGAATTTGCAGAATATGATCAGGATTAATTATGGAAATCACACAAGCTGTTCATGATTGCTTTTTCAGCCTTGGGCTTTTGGAGGCTTAGGTGTTGTTTGGTTTGTTTTTAAGGTGTTTCTGCTCTCCCTTTTCTAGTTCATCAAACAACATAATTATCCTGTGGTTTGGCATTACAGTGTCAAATGAACCATGCTAGTGCAAATACATCCTGCTATGCTAGGGTATTACTGGGTGTCATCTGCAGGTATTAAACGCAGATAGGAATAGGCGAATTCCACCTTAATTAGTTTCTGTATTTCGCCCAAGAAATGAGGCAAACAGCTGCCAGCAGGAGCAAACAGAACCTTCTCTGCAGCCATGTTGTTGTCCTGCTGCTGGCAGAATGAGACTGGTACAAGCTGGGAAACCAGGCTGTCATGGTTTGAGTCTCAGAAGTGCTCCAAGCTTTGTGGCTCAGGGTGAAGTTGCTTGAGCCTGGAGTGTTTCATGGGGTTGTTGTGACCTGTCAGTTGGCCTTGTTGAAGCACATGCCGTTGGCCTCGGCCCGTCGATCCAGCCTGAGTCACTGTAGAGCCTTTATGCTACCAGGCAGATCAACACTCCCACCTAACTTGCTGTCATCTGAAGACTGAGAAGGAATCTAATAAATGTCTATAAATATCTGAGGGCTGGGTGTCAAGAAGGAAGGGACAGCCTCTGCTCACTTGTGCCCTGTGATAGGACAAAGGCAATGGATGTGAAGTACAGCACAGGAAGTTCCACCTCAACATGAAGAACTTCTTGACTGTAAGGATGACAGGGCTCTGGAGCAGGCTCCCCAGAGAGGTTGTGGAGTCTCCTTCTCTGGAAACCCATCTGGATTCCTGTGCACCTGTGCTAGATTCTATGGCCCTGCTCTGGCAGGGGGGGTGGGACTCAAAGATCTCCAGAGGTCACTTCCAACCTTTAACATCCTGTGATCTGCAAATTTACTGATGGTGCACTCTTAACTCCTCATCAAGAGCACTGAAATAACAACTGTGATGAGAAGGGTAGGAAAAATAATCCTAGATTGAAAGCATCATTACTGTATCACACAATAAAAAGGACATGTTACCAGTTTCTTCATTCAAACTGGCATTACTGGGAAAGGCAAAATCTGTGCTCAACCAGGGATTCCTGGGGTTTGTGCATCAACAGGTTTTGTTGTCTTTTACCTTTAACATTCACAAAACATCTGTGTGAAAGGACCAGATTCTGTGCCCAGCACTGTAGTTCAGTGCCCCTCAGAATTTTCAGAAGAGTGCTGAAGTGTTTAAACCTTCCCTATTCAAAATAAGAGGTGCTAAAGAAGTACCCAGCCTTTAAGAAAGGCTTCCTGGAAGAAAAACGTCTGTGCTCAAAACCACATCACTCCTGAAGAGATTGCTGTTGTTTCCCTGCAGCGCTGACAGAACAGCCTGTGGAAGAGATGTCTGTTTGCCTTCTGAACAGATTGCCTGACCTGCTTCTTATGAAGTGCAACTACGGGATTAGGAGTTGTCATCCAAATGAAGATGATGGCAGAAGAGGTCTAGTTTTACAGTGATTTATGCCAAGTGATCATGTATGTGAGTGGAAATAGTTTTTAAAAGGACTGTCTTGTGTCCAGGTTCAAAGGGATTATAATGGAATGCTGAATACTGAGGAAAGGTTTTGGTATCTAGAAGAAGATTAGCAGGGGAGACATGAAAGTTTTCATTTTCTCTACTGTGGAAAATAAATTTGCTGTCTCACTTGAACTTTCAATCTGCTGGCAGCAGATCTACATGGCTGTAGTAGCTGGCTTTAAAAAACAAGTGTACAAAGCCCTCGCCCTTGCCTAGCCTAACTCCCTTGGCATGCACGTGGGAAACTTTGAATTTATCGAATGGAATGAGCGTGGTCTGAATCTGCTGTTTGGTAGCAGTTGATAAGTTGTGTTAAAACACTCCTGCGTGCTTGGAATTAAATCCTGCACAGTTTTTAAGCAAACACTTGCAAATGTTACCACACTCCAGCAGTGTCTGAAACAGTTGGTGCTGGTACAACACCGGCCAGGCAGGGATGGAACTAAAACATTCCCCTCTGCCGTCTGCTGTAGGCTTATCAGCTGCTAATGGCATACAGGAATGGTATCTGGAGTACACTGATCCAAACCAAAAGTAATTTTCTGCACAAACAGTTTTCTTTTCAAAGAAATCTTTCAGCAGTTTGGGCTTGAATGACTATGATTTAACTGTAGTCAATCTGTCTCGCCCCCAAAACCTCCGACGGATCAAAATCTGCTGCCCTTCACAATTAACAGCATCAATTGCACTGACATGAATGGAAATACTCCAGGCTTAGAGAGGTACAGTGCAGAGTGGTTAATGAGCTCACACTGGAAAGTATTTAGGTTCTGAGCATCAATGGCCTTCCTAGCCTTTAAAAGTATAAGAACATGTTATATGCAAATAGCATGAGCACTGCAGACTTTTTATCGTATTTCAAACATTTCTTTCAAGAAACCTCAGCAAAGGAACAACACAAGGCAACAAGCTCTAGAAGTGTTTACTGTAAATATAAATCACTATAAACAAGGGCTTAGTGGTTCAAAAAAATTTTTTTTTTCCACTTATACAAAGTTATGTCATTCTCTTTGCCAAGGACAATCTGTGACTGCACATCCTGTGGGGGGTGTATGGGTCACGCTGAGTCAGCCGATGTAGCTCATGAGGGAAAACATGCTTCATGCTTTCCTCCACATTCCCATTCTCTTGAGCAACTGATGCTCAGTCAGCCTCAGGCACTAGGAATGCAACATGCTCAGCCTGGGCCACCTCCTGTTGTGGCTATGTCCTCTCCAGGCCTTGAGAGAAGGTAAAAAGAGTGATATGGAAGTAAACAGGAGACATTTACATTTTTGGCACTCATCACAACTCTTCAGATGCTCAGGACAGCCTTAAAAAGCTTTTCAGGTGTCAGAGATGGAATGTTGTATGCCAGTAATGTAATACGGGGCCACCTCTTGCCTGGTGGAAACAGCAGGCAAATGACTTTAGCTTGAGATAAAACTTCATCCATCCCCAGAGCTGTAGTCCTGATTAGATGATTCACAACTTTTCCAAACTGGCAATGACTGCACTCTTCCTAGTTTTTGGTGTACGTTTCAGAAGCAGCATTTTTCCATTAGCGTCTCTTAGGTTCATCTAGCTAAGGAAACCAAATGTAAGAGCTAGGGAAGCTGTTGCTTACAAGATCTGATTTCATACACACAGTTTTGCCATGGTTCATGAAAAAGATTTGACTTACTGAAAGAGAAATGACTCGTTAGACACAAAATGGCATTCCCTTAAAGTTACCGCTTGGTAGGTCGCTTGCAAATAACAATGTGGGTTTTCTTAAATTGGGAATTTAGCTAAATCCATCTAAATAAACTCAGACAGTCTCTTTAGGTAAGTGGTAGAAACTTGAAGCCAGGTAATGCACAATAAGCAAAGAAATGCCCGCACACAGACACACGCAAAACTGAATGCAGCTTCGCTGTGTGTCCCCTCCTGTTTTCTGTCCCCTCTCTGGGGCTGAGGATCAGGATGGAAAAAACAGAGTGTTTGTGTGTTGCAAGTGGAGACTGGCATGCCAGAAGACATGACAGGGAGAGAACAGATTGCTTCCCTTCTCTGAAAGGGTCGATTTAACCTTTAAGGAAAAAAACCCCAAACCCTCCCACAGGCTGTGTGCTTGCTGATACCATTTGCTTCTAAATTTACACCTCGTCCATTCAGTATTTAAGGAAGTGAGGAAAGAAAGAAGCCACCTCTTACTTTGTGTAGGTGGATGATAATGCGAGGAGCCAGTAAGCAAGAGGACAACCTGTGACTGAGCCAAGAGCAGAACTGTTCCTAGGAAGGAGACTGTGCTGCTGCCCTTCTGCTGCTGTGCTCATGCAGGGCAAAAGTAGCACCAGCAGTGCTGCTTTGCTCTTCAGTGATGTGGGTAAATGACCAAAGGAACAACACAGGAAAGATGGGCCTGACTTCCTCTTCTTTATGTCCTTTGCTGTAACCTGCCTTCCACCCTGGGCTTGTGCTAGGAGTTTTAGAAAGCCATTTTCAGAGGGTTAAAGGATCATCATTACAGACATCCGAGAAAGCCACTGAATTATGGAAACCGCAGATGCTTCAGTCTTAAGCTGCGGCCCTTTGTAGCTGCTTCTGTCAAAGGATTTGACACAGCTTTAGAGACATGAAGAAAGTTGGCTTCACAGTGCTCTGCGAGAGGAGAGGAACTGAATTAGTATTATGGCCTCAAGACCTGTGTTGGGCAAATTCAATTTGGCTCATCTAGATAGCTTAGGATATTTCTGTCTTGCTCGAATCCATCGTCTTTCTGAACTCAGAGGTTACAACTCAGGTGCTGGAGGAAGCAAAAGGGAATGTAATTTTGGCTTTGCCAGCTCAGACAGCAGTCTGGGGAATTAGCTGAAATTGTTATTGGAGCTTGGTTTCTCCTGGGACCATAGGTGGGAACCTCTGAGAAAAAGCAGAGAGGCTAAGATCTCCAGAAGATGCCACTGTTTATTAAAGAGCGGGAGTCCTATGGACTTTGTTCTGCATCTCAAGGGAATCTTAGAACTGCTTTGGTTGGAAAAGAGCTCTAAGGTCATTGAGTCCAACCGCTGCCCTAAGACCACCAAAACATGTCCCAAGAGACAAAGCAAGAGGTTCCACCTTTCTTGAGTCCACAGTTTGCTTCTTCGTCTGCCAGTTTCTGATGGCAAACCACAACACGGCAGAGTCGTGATGAGGCATGCTGTTTCATTTTTATGCTTTATTTTCTAGAAAATAAGCTATCTGCAGGTAATAAAAGGCCTTCAAATACTTTTTAAACAAGCAACTGAAAATGGCCATAATTGGGAAGAATTCTGAAGTAGGAGTTTTTGAGTCAGGAGCAGTGAAATTTTGTAAGCACATTCCCGAGGGAGTGAGTGGGAGAAATCATTCTTTCTGCTGAAAGCATGAAACAGTTTATCTGCTCTTGGGAGGTTTTATTAAAAGGTATAGTGTGCTTCACATGATTCCACCCGCTCAGCAAGCTCATTTAAATCTATCTGCTCCATCTCTAGGCAAATCAAGAGCTCCAGAACAGTCACACACTTGAAATTTTTAACATTGGGAGATTGGTGTTTCATTTCTCCTGTCTCAGAAACACACCTTGGAGAGAATTCCTTTTAGTTTTCCCCATTGCAAAAGAAGATAGAGAGGAAAAAAAAAAAAAAGAAAAAAAAAAGAAGAAAACTAGTTTTGCTTTTCTAGCTGAAAAGAAAAGAAAATCAGGTCGATGAGCAAAATACAGTGCTGGTTGTTTTGTTGGCTTCAGGATTCTGTTTCTTATCACCCAGATATCTTCAGTTATACTTGAGATTGTGTAAATGTCTGAGCTGTGACCTCCTTGATCAAAGTCCTGTTTTGCCATTTCTGTTTATGTTCTCCTGTTGCAGCAGAGCTAGAAGTGTTGTTCTCATTTTTCTTCCTCTGAGATTTGAAGTGTGGCCCACTTGGTACTGAAGTATGAGAGATAAAAGGGAGTTTCAGGTGGTGGTGGGCTTGAATTTTGGGGTGCTTTTTGGCAAAAGGCAGAGCAAACTCTTAATGTCTGCTGTTAGGGAACCTAGTTTTGAGACTGCGACCAGAATCAGGAATGCAGGAGCTTGACCCTGTGCAATGTCCCTTCTAAGTCCTGTAGCTGTCAGAAGAATGAGTCTCTCCATTTCATCATTAAAGTGGCTGCACTGTTCTTTGACTTGGAGATTGAGTCTGCAGAGCAAGTTCAAGTTCTCACCTGCAATGTAGCTCGAGGCCCTGTTCAGTGAACATGCTAGAAAGCAGCTGATACAGAGCGGCTTCTTCCTGTCCCAGGCCACGCTGTTCACGCTGCAGGCTGATGGGTCTGTCTCTTCTAAGCCATTTCTCAGTTGACACTTTGGTATTGTTTCCACTAAAAGGTTGAGTTTCACTTGGTTTTCTAATTTTTTTATAATGGAAATATTATTTCAACAAAAAGCTGAGCAGATTTCGTTTCTGTGACTTCTCAAAAGTGCTTTTAGGATGCTGGAGAAGTCTGTCAAGCATTGGAAAAGAGAGCAGCACTCAATGTCCACCCTAACTGTCTACTGAAGATATAATACTGGAAATGTGGAAACCTCTAGAAGATGCAGAGAGCTAAATAGGTGAACCCAGGCAAAGCAGTGGCATTCATGCAGAAGAAAACCACATAAACCAGATCAGAAGGCAAAATATGAACTTCTCCTAGGTCAGTTTGTGAAGCTGATATTAGTTTGGTCCCAGTGACCCAGTAAGGAGCACCACTGACCCAGCAAGGCTTTTATTCCAGCACATAAAATCCTTCAGTGCTGCACAGGATATTTGTATGCACAGAAGGAATACCGAGGAGAGATTTTCCTGTGCAAATCAAGTAAAAGGGAGATTTGTTCATAGGCAAGTGCTCTAAATCATAGTGAAGCTAATGTCTTAATTCTGAGTTCAACTGAGAAATGGTTGGAACAGCTATTTCAGCTCCTGTACATGGAATGCAGGTAATCTCAGCAGGAGAGTAGGTATTTTCTTGTCAAATCAATCATACTAGCTTAGATTTCAGAACTGTAATTGACTGTCATGTCAAGCATGGGGTTTGGAATAGCCTCAGAACAACCTGTGTATCACTCATCTGTAACTCCAGGTGTGCAATAAGACACATAAACTTATGCAGCCATGTTTATGTTTCCCGATGAAAATCTGGACTTACATTCATCCATGCTGAAAAGGAAGATTTTCTTTCCTTGTTGCTTTTTTTAACTGTATAGTTGGGAGTGGGTATGCTGAGGTATGTAGAGAATGAATTCAGAACTGTTTGAGCTTTACTGCCTCTAATCTATCAGAATACAAGGATCTCCATGAAACCTTGTTACTAACATTAGGTGGCAACATGTTGTCCAGTTGACCTGTAGCACTGGCAACAAACAACATTACTGTTATGGATGGTTAGTTGGGATTTTCTTGACAGACAACCATTGACAGTCAATTTTTCACAGCATATAAGATACCATTTCAAAGTGACAAATGTGAATCATTCAGTGGGTTAGAGAAATGCAGTTCAAAGACCCAGAGTTCATAAAATATTTACCTACTGTTATGAAAATAAAGGGGAAAGGGAGCTTATGTAATGTACCAGAGAACTAAAGAGCCAGCATAAAACTTTCTTTCATAGCCCACAACTACACCTGACTTTCCTATTTCAGGAGAAAGTATGCCCCAGCCATGGCTTTTCTGCAACTGTCCCAGCATGCCATTTCCAAAGAGAAGAATCCACCTCTTTGCTCTTCTATTGTGCCTGAACCAGTGCATCGTTTCTGAGCTATTCTCGTTGTGACCAAGTGCAGAAAACTCGTTTCCCACAAGATGTTTTGTGGTGCATAACAACGCAGTCTGCAAATGAAAAATGGGCAGGAGGGAAGCAACATCAGAAAATTTACTGGAGAGTTTAAACTTGAATGAGATTTAAAAACAAACAACCAACCTCCCCAACCTCTGCAACATCCCCAAAACGGGGAAAAAAATTATCTTCATTTCCAGGCAATAAAAGCCTGAGAAGTAATCACATTGTCTGTTAGCTACCTCATGGTGTCCTTTACACTGTTATTACATATTGTCATGTCTAGATTAGGAGCTTTTCAAATTTAATTGCAGCTAAGTAGCTATTTGTTTCTCTAATACTGCACTTATATAACAATACCTTCCCTACTGGCTTGGTGTCATCAGGTGATGTTAATAACTGGATCAAGCCTTAATGAAGTCACTGAGTTCCACTCTGATTCTAATGTGTTTTTGTGAATTTTTCATCTTTCCCTTCCTTCTTTCATCTCCTTTCTTCCTAATATGGTGCAGCAGTTGCCATTTGCACGAGGAGAGATTGATGCAGTTTCCCCGAGTGACCCTGTTGGTTAAATAGATTATATCAGAAAGATAAAAGAAACTTCGTTTTCCCATGGCAGAGCCAAAAGTGTGTTTAGCTCAGAGTCTCAGCTCGCCAAGAAATGTGAGCTCAGGCTTTACAGATCCTTTGCTGCTATCCTGTTTTGTTCCTGCTGGCTCTTCATGCGCCTCTCCTGCGTTTTGATTTTGAACATGCGGACGTAAATCAGCTTTGGAGAAGCGGATGCTTGATTTTAGCAGGAAGAAAAGCTACCAAGTTAGTCCTGTGGTTTCTAGAGCACTACTCGTGAAAAACTCAACTTAAAATGAACTGTGGATAAATTTTACCAGATCACCAGGATTCAAAATGCATTATGTACTGAATATTGAAGTCCCCTGAAACAGTTATTGAAGAACTGGTGGATTTAGGCAGCTTGGTTAAGTTGCAGACTGATGTTCACAGACCAAGACAAAAATGTGTTTTACAGTGTGCACCCACCCTTGTGGGAAACCTGATAATTGATCCCTGATACGCTCTCAGCATTTGCAAACTTGGGAATGACTTAGTAAGCTCAAGCTGTGCATAGCAAAGACATGAAGGACAGGAAGCTTCAGGTCTGGATAATGAAGATGGACAAAAATATGCAAGACACAAACTTGATCTAGTTTCTTACTGCAAATCAGGTAGGGTCACACATCCAACTGTGTTCTTGCTTTTCTCACCTTCCTTTGTGTAAGGTTGCCTTTTTAAGACCTTTCTTGTTTTCCACCTCTGTGGCACTGAACCTAATCGTGGGCTTTTCTTATGCCATTGTGGAACCTCAGGCTGAGCCTGGGAAGAACAGAGCCTGGGAAGAGCAGAACTCTTTCTATGGTTATGCCTGTGGGTTCCTTCCTAGAGATGCTTCATTTCCCCTTTGCTCAGTGTGCCTCTGTTGATTTATCTGTTTCGTGGGACATTGAGACTGTAGAAGAAAAGCTGTGCCAATGAGCTGTATATTTTACTACTAATAGGAAAATACAGATAAGAATTCTGTTGCTGAGTTCGCTGACAGGCTCCCTGAGGGGTTTACAGCTTCCTCTGAGCTGCTCCCCTCCGATGTGACCCATCAGAGCTACAGGAAGAGCACAGATTTGTTTAGTGAATGGAGAAGTCTCCCGCAAACAGGAGTGAACAGATGTGATGTTCTGGTATCTGGCAGTTTTATTAACATCTTCACGTTCTCCCACCAGAAGATCACTCTGTGGTACTGTCACAACTCATCAGCTCTGTGTGGTGTGGTACAATACAGTGTCAGCAAATCGCTGTGCCTGCCTATGGTGGTGCTAATCTTCTCCTCCTTTCACTCCCTCAGCTCCTGAAGATGTGTTGTCTTCTCATCCAGAGTAGATACAGAGCGTGCCTGATTCTTCTTTCTTCTTCTCTCCTTTTACAATCCCTACAATTCCCTTATTCCTCTTTCCACACTGAGATGAATGTTGAAAGTAACAAGAACAGACTCTAAATGATGATGCTTCATTTGTTTGCCATTACAGCATTGTGCTCATTTTGATGTTATTGCCATGACTATTAACCACTGAAATCCATAATTTCACAGCACTGAAAGGACAGAAGTGACTTGGGAGCCACAAGTTATTTGCCACTGATGGAGTAATGTTCCAGGCTGTTAATTGCACTTGATGGGTTGTGGTGTTACTGTTGTCTTTTTTCAAATGGTTGGCTCTCACAAGAAACCCCAAGGTTGAAGATCAAATGTGTAGGAGTTGCTTTTCTCTGATGATGATAATTTTGGTTTGGAACCTCTGGGAATACAGATGATGACCTTTTAATTTCCCATTTGTAGAGGAAAAAAAACAAAACAAAACAAAACAAAACAAAAAAAAAAACAGGGTGGGGAGAAAGGACTACATTCCTGTATTTACTTGGAGGATATACAGTTCTGCTGGGGCAAGAGCATTTCCAAGTCCAAAGAGAGAACAATTTAATGACCTTCTGTGTCTAAAGAAGCATTTTGGACACATATTTTCTTCTAATAAAGAAAGCCAGAATGCTAAGAGCCCAGCTGCCATAGTAGGCCTTCCCATGCACACAAAAGTGTTGTTCCCATCTTATCAAATTCAGTTTTGTTAATATGTAACATGTTACAGCAAATATTTTGTGTATGCTTTGTCTGGATTTAGGTACAATTGCTATACGCAGTGGAGATGTGGTTTCTAGATTTTTGTTGGACTAATGCTGCTTAGGCACCTGTTTCCATTCAGTCCCTATCTTCTGCTCCATTTTATTTCCATGCCTGTTGCACTGTGGCCTCAGTTTTTATAAAGCTTTTGGACACTCCTCCAGTGCAAACAGCAAAGCAAAATGTGACTGAGTAGCAATATAATGAGAAATTACTGATTGTTAGGAAGGATTAGTGCAGTGGTGATGTCCAAGATTGCCCTACTCATTTGGCTGAGCTAGATTTAGGAGGGAAATAAAGAAGCATTTATTCAAATGACTTCGTTACTCAGTGGCTTGGTGGCCTAGAATCAGACAGGCCTTAAGCTCTGTTTCTTATTAATTCTAGCTTTTCTCTTCAGTCGTGTAGGAGAATGAAGGGAAGGAAAAAGTGTAGCAGGATAGTGGGGGGAGGTGGTTCATAGTGCCCCATGCCCTGGTATCTTGTGACCACCAGATGTGTGGTGTACACTAATCACCGAAGTGGAGAGCTTTCTGAGTTCACTGCATAGCAGCCTTACATTTTTCCTGTCCTGTGCTCCGTTTGGACAGAACACAAAGGCAGCATCTCGAGTCCGGTTGGTACAGAAGCAGAAAGCAACCTGCCAAGGTACCCAGCTCCCGACGTTACGCTGCCTTGTCACAATCAGAGGCAGCTGAATCTCAGGAGCAGTGTAGTAGTTGCTCCTCTTAGAGGGGATGGGTTGTGGTGAGCTGGGCATGGTACCTGCTGAAGTTGTTTTGTTCCTTTTGAGTTCCAGCACATGGAGCTCTTATGAGAGAATGAAATTATAACCATACCGTGTAAGGATAGGTGGGAAAAGAGAGCCTTATCTTCGTACTTTTATTGCTTTATAGGAAGGTGGAAATCCCTGAAGTAAGAGAAGATCTCTCTTTGAATAGAGGCATTTTCCTTTCCTTTTTATGCCACATTATACAGCCTGTAATGTTTCTGCTTTGTTAGTTAAAAATTGTCACAGAAATGACTGACAGCCCTGACACTCGGCTCCCCACTCCTTCCTGTGCTGCAAAAGCACACCTACATCTACATCCACTCGGATCATGGCAGCAAAAGCATTTCATTTCCATGTTGAACCTCCCCTGTGAATAAACACAGATGTTTCATTTCCCCATGTTGTCAATCAGGAACCTTTCATCTGGGACCCAGATTAATAAAATCCTTCATTATCTTAATACATAATTTCTTTGGGAACTTGGCACAGTGCCTTCAGCACCAGCCACCTTCTCAATCAAAAAAGGACTTGTATGTCGTGGTCAGTCCTGACAAATGGATTTTAATTCAGTATTTCTGAATTGGGAACTAGAGAAGAAAATCCAGGAGTGCTGACAATGGTCTGAATGTAATGAGGAAGTAGGACCTAGTTCAGCAGCCAGCAGTGTGCGACAGAGCTCATACATACCTGCTGGTAATCGTGGTAAATAAGTGCTGTGTTTTAACAAATACAGTTACAGACTGGCTTTAGGTGAGGCTCCTGTGTGTTTTATATCAGAAGACTAGAAAGCCCATTTTGAGGATTAACTGTGTTGTACAATGGCCACAACACCTTCTCTGCTCAAGGCAGTAAGAAACACAAAAGGCTAAGAAACTGATATGAAAGTGTCAGAAAGACAAAAGACTTAGAGGTCAGTTGCAATGCTCTGGCTAAAAGCTATGCAGAACCCAGAAGTGTGTCTCTTGGCTCCCAGCCCTCTCTTTCAAGTCAAGGTTATTCCTTATACTAATGATTCAGTGCCACTGCTGTTGCCGGTAAATGTCAGCCCAAAAGGTTACATATGGTCAAAATGCCCATGTCAGTCAGTCATGTTTGTCATGTCAGTCCAGATACAGCTGGGTAAGAGTTTTTCATTCCATAGACAACTCATTGTTGGCAGTGGCAATTACAAGGGTCTAGAAATATGTAATTAAACCTTAAGCATTCAACTACATTGCATTGCTTTAGGTGGGTATCCTGGTGTGTGATAATGGGAGATGGAGGATGAGGTGATAATTCCCTTTGGATTCAGTGTCCATGTTTTACAGCAATGTTATCTGACTGACCACGTTACGTAGAACAAATAGAAGGCCGATGGCATCCTGAGATGTATTAGAAGGGGTGTGGTTAGTTAGTCAAGAGAGGTTTTCCTCCCCCTCTACTCTGCTCTGAGGAAGCTACATCTGGAATATTGTGTCTGGTTCTGGGCCCCTCAGTTCAAGAAAGACCTCAGGAAGCTGCTTGAAAGAGCCCAGCACAGAGTGACAAAATGCTGAAGGGACTGGGATGTCTGCCCTGTGAGCAAAGGCTTGAGGCAGCTGGTGGGGCTCTTGGAGAGAGCTTGGAGAGGAGAAGCCTGAGGGTGACATCATTTGTGTTTATAAGGACATGAAGGGCAGTGTCAGGAGGATGGAGCCAGGCTCTGCTCAGTGATGTCCAGTGATAGGACAAGGGCCGATGGATGTAAACTGGAGCAGAGGAGGTTCCACAGGAACAGAAGGGAAAACCTTTTCAGTGTGAGGGCCTTTTCAGCCCTGGAGCAGGCTGTCCAGAGAGGTTGTGAAGTCTCCTTCTCTGGAGACATTCAAAACCTGCCTGGATGTCTTCCTGTGTGACCTGCCATAGGTAGTCCTGCTCTGGCAAGGGGTTTGGACTGGATGATCTATTGAGGTTGCTTCCAGCCCCTAACATTCTGTTATTCTGTGAAACAGAGGAGTTGAGATGCAACAGAAATGATCGTTCTGTGGTATTTCTTCATTAATTAGGATTCACAATGAATCTCTGCACTAGGAAAGAGGTCTTGTGCCTGAATTCAGAGACTCATTTTGGTAATACTGAACAAAGATTTATCTAAAAGACTGTTCACTTGAACCTAATGGACTTGATCCTTCTATTTACATGGCTACCTATTGATGAAAGGGGCTAGAATCTGTTCTCCCTGTAGTAGGTGCTTAGAGGCAGCTGAGCTTGAGTAGGCTAATAGGAATATTAGAGGTACTAAAGAGAACTTGTGGCCATTAGCACTCAATTAGCATACTCTCAATAATAATTTAGCTCTAATTTTAAATTAAAGAGCCTTAAGGGCTAACCAAAGGTTCCAAAAGAAACTCAATGGCCTATGATGTACTTAAGCTCAATGAAAGAGGTGCAAGTCTGACATTCTCCAATGTCACACTCAGAAATGCTATGTTTATGTCACTGCTCCATGGTTAATAGAAAATTAGAGCTGTCACAGAATGTGGATATTGCGTGGTGAAATCTAAAAGACTTGAGATGCCTGTGAATCTCTGACTAATCCTAATTTTTCCAGTGGCATAATGGTCTTTAATTATAAAGCAATTATCTCTCTGAAGTGATACCACACAAAGCCATGCTATGGCAGTTGTTAACCTGTACTTTACATCATGTTGGTGTGTCCTGGGTCAGCCTTGCTGGCAATTCAAGGTCATTTTGCAGCATTTAGATGGATGCAGTCTCTCAGTACTGGATATATGAATAATACATAAGGACAATAATGCTTCAGAAATAGTAATAAATGGTCAAAAAGGGTACTTTAATTAAAGTTGTAAGGTAAGAAAATAACTGTTTGGCTGCTACCTTAAGGCTGGCTAACTAGAATGTCATTATTATAAAGGATCTCTTATCAAAGGCAACCATAGAATAAATCTTTCACATCCCTTAGGTGCATGCACTGAATAAATTCTTCATATAGAAAGATGAACTCATTTTCTTAAACTGTCACAGAACTGTGAGTTTCAACCTTGTGATCTTTAACTGAAAAATATTTTCCACACGTACAAGACAATCATTTTTTTTCCCTACTTACGGAGGAATGACTGAGTCATTAGCAAGTAATGTACTCTTTGGGATGTAGAGCTTCAGTGAGACAAGTTGATGGGACTAGCCCAGGGTTTTAGTTGTATCTGGGATCATATTCTCTCCTGCACAGCAGTGAGCACAGGTTAAAATGAAGGCACTTTTAGACACAGTGCTCAAGAGTTAGGTTCTGTAGCAGAGGACAACCTTTACAGATTCACAGATTGCATCAGGTTGGAAGTGACCTCAAAGTTTGTCTTGTCCAATGCTCCTGAAGTCAGCAGGGACATCTCCAACTAGATCAGGCTGCCCAGGACCACATCAAGTCTGATCTTGGATGTCTCCAGGGATGGGGACCTCAACCACATCTGTGGGCAGCTCGTTGTAGTATTTTATCGCTCTCATTGTAAAGAACTTCTTCCTGATGTCCAGCTTAAATCTACCCTCCTCCAGTTTCAGACCATTGCCCCTCGTTCTATTGCTACAACCCCTTCTAAATAGTCCCTCCCCTGCCTTACTGTAGGTCCCCTTCAGATATTGATATTCAGATACTACAAACTGGAATGTGCCGTAGCCCTTTCTGACATAATGGTTTTGCTCCAGCCTCACACAGTACTTGTAGCAGGGTCTGCACTTTTTAAAGTACTCAAGGGGGCAATTCTTCTTTATGGCTTTTATACTCCACTGGTCTAATTTTTCTTCTGTTTTTTCTCCTGTAAACAAGACTGAAGCAGGACTACAAACAGTAATCTTTTACTAGTGAATTGATTTTCCTTTGCCATTTGCTTGCCTCAACTTCATAGAAATATGCAGGGATGGGCTGTTTATGAGAGCTTCTCTCGTGTGTTGCTCCAGCAAACTCTTGAACTCACAGGAGTACATTTCTTTTCCCTGTAACGTCTTGCTTGGGTGCAGTATCTGATGGGATCTGCTTTTGCTGAGAGCCCAGGGTTTGGTGGCAATGTCTGGATATGTGGTCGGCACGTGAGGCTTTAGTCCAGCTGTTTTCATGTCACTTATGTGTGGACATGAAATGGGGAACGCAGGTTATGCCACCACACTCTGCTTCCCCTCACTTCCAAACCAGTAACACTCGGTCATAGAGCTGGAAACATCCTGCTCAGTTTCCACAGCTGCAGTGAACTGGGAGCAAAAAAAACAATAACTCCACATCCACATGTGCATCCCAGCTGCTGCCAACTCCCACTTTCTCCTTCATCCTTTTTGTCCTCTCACTTCAGGAGATAAATTGTCTTAGTGACAGGAAAGGTTGGGAGCAGATATGCCAACAGTTGCACAATGTTTGGTAAAAAATAGGAATTACTGTATGAAATTACTAATTACAGCTTCATTTCTGGGGTGACCGAAAGTTGAAACTACCACTTGAGTTTCATGATATGATTTTTATGTTTCCCTGCACTAACTGCGCCTTGCAACCAGGGAGAGTAGCCCTGGGGAAATGCAGATCAAGGTTTCTCTTTCTTCTCTCTCCCAGCTTGGTTCCACAGCAGCTATTTTTCCTTTAAAGCCAGCAACTCTAGAGACAATTTTCTTCCCCACTGTTCACCAAGCTCTGCCTTATTCCTGGGGTGCAAGTATCAGCAGGAGCTGGAGAGATAAGAAAGAGTAGAGCTGATGCATGCACCTGAGATGTAAAATGGGTCAGAATATAGAGCCACTAAGACCACCAATTTCAGACTTGGTTCTCCAGCTTTCAAGCTGCAGGGCCCAACACTGTACCAGGGCTTCTGAACCCACCCCAGGAAGTTCACTGGGAGTCCCCCTGCTTCTTGCTTTTCATAAATGTTTGTATTTGTTCATGTAACTCTGGGTGGCATTTCTAGGTGCCAGATGATAAAAACTACATTGGCAGTATGAGCAATATGGTGGTGTAAGGGCATTAGTCAAATGACCAAATGTTGGGGATGTATGAGATCAGAATTTCCAAATGATTTTGAGGTTGAGTTAATGCATCAAAGCCTGAATGGCATTTGGTTAAACAAGGATACCTCAACTCCTGTAGGTCTTTGGAAAAAGGTAATTGGGGAAAAGGAAAAAAAAAAGGTCCACGAATAAATCACTTTTTTCTTCTCTTCCTGCATTTGATGGAAGAGCCTCAGTTGATTCAAACAACACCAGAGAAACCCCCACTACCAACCCCCAAAAACTTGAAAGCAAGGCAAGATTCAGAACCTTTCCAGTGAAATGTTTGCAGTAGCACTGCCAGAGTGATAAAACTGTAAATAATTTCAGTTAGACTTTTTATGTAAGCACTTGGTTTGGAAGTGGATATTTTTCTGCTCTGATTTATAAGCACATAAAAATTCAAGGAGTAGAGCTGAAGATGAAATGAATGTATGTGTGTGTGTGCATGTCTGCATGTGAAAGCTTCAGTTTGGTTTGGTGTGAGCCAACAGTGAAATTTGCTTGAGAGTTGATGTTACATTTGCTTCTCCGACCCATCTGCATTCATAACTCTTGCTTCTCCTCACAATCTTCACGTTGTGAGCTGGAAGGTACAGACGGTGAAACGATCGATCCATCGAATTCTTTCTGGCCTACAGTCCACAGCAGACTTGAGCAGAGACAGTATTCCAGAGGCCTGCCTCCTCTATCAGCCTGCCCCTTCTCCAGCTTTCCTGTCTGATTCCAGCTTACAAAGCCTTAGCAGGTTCAGCAGCAAACCGTTTGGTTTAATCGCGAATATTTCTGATGCAAAGTTGTTCTTAGAATTGTTAGGGAAGGGACCACAAGGATCATCCAGTTCCAACCCCTCCACCATGGGCAGGGACACCTCACACTAGATCAGGCTGCCCAGAGCCTCATCCAGCCTGGCCTTAAACACCTGCAGGGATGGGGCCTCCACCACCTCCATGGGCAACCTGCTCCAGAGTCTCACCCTCATGGTGGAGAATTTCTTCCTAAGATCCAGTCTGAATCTACCCACTTCCAGTTCTGCTCCATTCCCCCAAGTTCTATCACTACCTCCTTCCAAAAAAAGTCCCTCCCCAGTTTTTCTGTAGACCCCCTTCAGATACTGAAAGGCCACAAGAAGGTCTCATCAGGGCCTTCTCCTCTCTGGACTGAGCAGCCCCAACTGCCTCAGTCTGTCTCCACAGGACAGGTACTTCAGCCCCTTCTTGAGGCATTCATTCATCTTGGTCCATGTCTGATCAGGAGCTTTGCATTTCTCTGCCATGCCCTTCACCAGCATTTCTGGAGGGCTGGAAGCAGAAAAACTTCTGGAGAACTTCTGCTTCCCCTATGAGCATCTTACAGCGCTCAAAACAACTTTGAAGTAAGTAAAAGTAAACATCTGGCCAAAGTAACAGCTTTTTCAAACAACTAGGGTTTGTGGGCTCCGTGCTGAAGCCTTTATGGAAGTCTTTAATATATCTGTTTTTCTGGTCATTAAGCCTTGCTTCTAATGATTACATAAAGGTGTCTAGCAATAGGACAAGGGAGAATGGTTTTAAGCTGTGGGATAGTAGGTTTAGACTGGATCTTAGGAACAGGTTATTCAGGATGAGAGTGGTGACACTCCGGAATAGGTTACCCAGGGAGGCTGTGGCTGCCTCCTCCCTGGGGGTGATCAAAGTCAGGTTGGATGAGCAGCTGAGTCTAGTTGAGAGACATCCCTGCCCATGACAGGGGAGGTTGGGGTAGGTGATATCTGAGATCCCTTCCAACCTAGGCTATTCCATGATTCTATGATGTGCTGGCTGGAAGTGGGGTACTGTTTGGGTTTTTTTTAATCTCCTGAATAAGTTGAACTACTGAGGACTGGTGACCTCCATGAAAAAATGCTACCAATTTCTGTCTGTGCCCCTCTGGAACAGCCATATTTCTAGCTCTTGTGTTATACCAACAGGTTCAGATAAGATCAAAGATCAGTCAAAGGCTGACTTTCAGCCTACCTTATGAACTGGTATCTACTTACTGTTTTTTACTATTTTTAACAAGGAAATGCATATTCATCATTAATGACCCTGTTAATTAATGTTGTATGCATACCTTAGTGCTATCACTTTGTTTGCAGCTCCTCCTGGCAGATGATTTTTTGGTTTAAAATAGTCTTTTAGTCCTAGGCTAGAGTTTATTATTTTTAAACACAGAGACCATTTTTTTCAACATACTGAGCTATGTAAGCATAATAAAAATACATTTTCCACATATGCTAACTCGAACTATGCTAGCAAAAGTTCCTGAAATTAGAAACTTCAAACTGTGCTTCTTTGTTAATCTTCAGTGAGCCTTAAAAGAATCTCAGTTGGAAGACAATTAATGCAATATTTTGCCATCAGAAAAGCTCAAACCCCATCGTTTCATACATGCACATTGCAAAATTAGAAACATCCCAGCCCAACTTCTTGCTCACTGCAGAACCCACCCTGAAGTTAGGCAGGGCAAATACTGAATAGAAAACTCCTTAGGGAAACTTTTAAGGAAAACTGTTTTGGCCTACATATGTTTATGACTACAGAAGCACCATGGAGATGTGAGGCACACCAGGAGAATCTCTCCTAGTCCACAGACCTTCAGCCTTGCTCTCTGCTTCAGGCGAGTAGTAGTGAAAATGTGCAAAGATTACTGCCATTGATCTACTTTTCTGCTTTGGTTTTGCCCTCTAGATGAGAACTGGGAAACTAATTTAGCTTAACTGAGGACATCAAAAAGGGAAAATTAAGCCTCCAAATGTTAATGCATTCCTCAAGCTCAGGTTAAATTGACTTTAGTGTCCCCATGGTGATTTACATCAACAAAGACTCTGGTGCTTGAATGTACAATTGACCTGCAACAACTTAATGGTCTCTGCACCTTGAGAGTGAAGGGTGGGACTAGTGTAAAAGCCACTGTCCTAGGTTCATGTCTTCCTAGATTAAAACAGGAAGGGGAACTGTGTTGGAAAGCAATACCATGAGCTCAGACTCATTTATTTATTTATTTAATTAAAGAAACCTCTGAAATATTTCTCTTGGCATCCAAGCAGCAAAGGACCTATGAAGTCATCAAGATACTCTCACTGGGATCTGTTGCTTTCAAGTCCACTACAAACAAGTAAAAAAAGTGGTGCAACAGTGAACTAGAATGAAACAGCTGCCTTAGCTGGAACAGTGATCACAATGTTCTCACTGTGAACATCTGAACAGCTTCCACACTAATAGAATAGAAATCAGAGCAGGATGCATACAAAGAGACATCCCCACGTAGCCAGGAGAAATTAATTTTTAGTGTGCTTTTTCATAGCTGAACATTTCACCCATATTTTACTTAGTTCCTTGTTCTGCAAAGTTCAAATTGCAGGTGTCAGGAAGGAGAAAGAGAGCAGAATACACGTGTCGAGGACTCTCAAGTCTTGAAGCCCTCTGCTTTATACAAAATGTTGCCTTTATCTGGTACCTTTATCTAAGTACTGCCCATGAAGGTCAAAGTCTAAGAAAACAGTGAGATTAGATTCTGTGGCCTGTCAGCATTTGCTTATATTTGACTGGTTCCTAGTGCTGTAATTATCCTAATGAATTCCAGACTCTCTGTGCTCATAATTTGCTTTCTGCATTTGAGATGAAAGTCAACCAATTTATTCTAAAGAATTAGCTGCTCTTGTGGTAGAAAGTGATGAAATCTATAGGATGTGTTTTACAGACCTTTCATGGTAGTGAGTGAGCCCATGAGTTGTCTTCTAGAGAGCTCTCCTAAATCAGCATCTGCCTCTCATTTCCTTTATGTTTTGCCTTGTTCCATTTTTTCTTCTCTTGCCCAGTCTAAGCACAGTTTCAGGGCAGTCATGAGACACTTTTCCTATTGTTCTTAGTGCCACTGACTTCCATATAACTGTCAGTGGCTCAGATGACTTTATTTTCCCATGGATGATCTGCAAGTCCTTTGAAAACAAAATGCTTTCAGTGAAGAAGTACTATCAGCGCACGGTGGGTCAGTTAGGAGGGCAGGTGGCACAGAAAAGTGAGCACACCATAGTGAGGAATACTCTGATCATTAGAGGCTGATTATTCTTTGAAGCATTTCTACAGCTGAAATACTTTCACTTAAAGCTGAATCTTCTGCAGGCCCTCTTTCAATAGCCAGCCTTCTGTATGTGTGCATATCTGTGGATTCAGAAGCTATGCCGGGAATGGCACACACACACATACAGGAATCACACCAAAGCCTTAGGGAATTAGACAGCAGCAGAGATTTGCAGCAGGGCTGCTGCAGTTTGCACATTGTAGCCGGCATACTGACTAACCTGCTGAGGGGACTGTGTTGCTGTAGGCTACATATTCCAAAGAAGCCTGTGTATAACTGAGGCTAATTCCTGACACTTGTTGGTTGGGAATTTGTCAGATTAACAGGGTAGGAATTTTGTGCTTGGATATAGCACTGAAAAGCCCTAGCTGGGGAATGTGCGTGTTGTTCATAAATTCTTTATGAGAATTAACTTTGTATGGATATCAAACTTACTCTGCAGGCTTTGTCAAGAGGCAAAATGTTTTGCTATGTGTCACAAATTCGGTTTCCTGTTCCCCCCCAGGCTCAGCTTCTGTGGTGAGGAGAAGAGTGGAAGGATCACTGTTACAGCAATATCATTTTAGGGAAAATCCTGACTTCCAGCACTATTAGCTTACTGGGGTAGAAGCTGGCTGGGGCTGGGGATTGATCTGGAGATAGAGGAGGCTGTCAACATTGAGGAAACAGAAGCTATTTACTAAAAGCAGGGTGGGGACAAGGACTTTTTCAGCTGGATCAAATAAAGGGAATTTGCTGACAGATTTTAACAAGGCGTAGGAGGAGAGAGAGGGGAAGGAAATGAAATGTCTTGTGAACATAGTCCCCTGAGGACTCTGAGAGGTGGAGTGAACTGAAGGAAGGGGCACTGTCGTTAGTCACTGTGGTTTCCTTACCTGTTTTAAAAGGATAATATTATACTGAATCGTGGCAAAGATGAGGCTGTTTGTGTATGCATGACATTACTTTTGCCAAAGCAAAGTGCAGAAGATCTCAGAAGCCCAGTTTTCTGGGTGTGCTTTGACTACCTCAGTTTCTCTCATGTCAGCACCAGCCTGTGAGTCTGGGGACAATTGGATGGCAGGGCTCCAGATCCACACATTGGTAACAGAAACAGTGCTCTGGAAAAGTGCTAGGGAGAGAAAGAAAAGCAGCAACACTACAGTGTACCAAGTATGGGCGAGCTTAAAGCAGAGGAGAACAACACTCGAAGCTTCTGCAAGGAATTAGGCTGCAGCTTCTGGTTCTGTGGAAGTAAGTTCAAGAATGAAAAGGGAGTTACACAATTATTACAGTTTGGCAGGCATTAAGGACATTCACAGTGCCTCCTAAGATCTTGGCCAGGAAGACACCATATAAAAGCAGACCTTAAGTTATTTATGGACAGGCAGAGCCTAATGGTTTTAATTTTCTGGATAGCTCAGGAGGCCAATCAGATTGGCAGTGCTGGCAGAATGTGTCAGGAAGTCCCAACTACTGCCACAAAATAATAAAAGAGTGGTTTTGTGGAGGATTCCGATTAGTGGTGGACTTCACTCTTCTATTCGTGACTGTGGATTTAAACTGTTCTTGGGGAGAAGTCTTTGGTTTACAATGTGCTGTTACAGTCCATTTTTTAGTGTAAAACTGATACAAATGGACTTGTCCTTGATTCGTGATACTCACTACTGCCCATGCCAAATTCTTTTTCTAATCATATGGAGGCCATATGTATTCTTTATACACAGACTGGTACTGCACTGCAGAGTTTATTATCCTACCCTTTAAATATCCTGCTGTTACATGCTCCAAGTCCAGCGTATTTATATTCCTTAGATATGTTTACCACTAACAAGTTATGAGGCATTGTAGAAACTGTATTTATTCCCCTAATTTTCTATAATTATTGTTAAACAGGGACATGTGAAAGTTTTCTTGGGAGAGAAAAAAGGTACCTCAAAATAGCTGTGCTCCTGCGTTTATAGCTTGGTTCATGGAGGGAAGCATTTCATGGAACAGTTAGGCAAGGACAGATGACTGCTGAACAAGAGATCCTGGGATGATGTGATCTCTCCCATTTGAGCCATGGCTCATAATCCTCTTTCACTGAAACTCTGTCCTTGAGTTTTGGCCTGAGTTCTTGCCATCCACGCATACTCATGACTCTTACTCGGGAGATAAGTGCTGTGACTTTGGTGTTTGAGGAGAGAGCCAAGCATCATCGTGTGCCTACTCACAACTGACTCAGTTGTTCTCACATGAGTAGTATCTCTGCTAAGTCACAGCCTGTATTGGAGAATCCCAGAACGGTTTGACTTGGAAAGGACTTTTAAAGGTCACCTAGTCCTTTGCCTCTGCAATCAGCTGGGGCATCTTCTACTAGAGCAGGTTGCTCAGAGCCCCAAACAACCTGTGCTTTTTAGCTTCTGCTAAAAAGGCTGGCCTCATATTTCATTCATGGCATGATGAAAGACCAGAAATCAAACCACTGGCTTTCAGCCTTGTGCATGCCATGAAAGCTGGTCCCCAGTCACTGCTGTAGTGCTTGGTGATGGCAGTAAAGCCAACGCAATTTTTCTTCTGTTCAGGGTTTGTATTGTACGTGTGGATACTGTAAAGGTCTGCAAGACCATGAGCTTTAAAATAGCAGTGCCCAAGCAGCAGTTGACAGGCAGCACATTGCCTCTGAGATGCTTTGACATTGCTCATGGCTACTAGGACACAAAAACATTTTAAATGGCAGAGAGAAGGAGGTGTGATGCTGCTGTGTGACATAGCTGGTTCAATGTGGTTGCCCACCGGATGAAGGAGGTGGGTGAACTGCTCTTAACCGGTTGTGACACAAACCAGATGCCATTCTCCTGTTTCAGCAGATTTAACAGCACAACCTCCTTAGTTTTTGATGAGTGCACTTTGAAATATTCCCAGAGAAAATTGCTGCATGCACAGGAATATTTTCTGTCACAGTCGTGAGCATGAGTGTCCATGCATAAGGGCCTGAGCATTTCTTTCCCTATCCCCAGCCTGACACCTGTCTCCTCCCTGCCTCCAGGTACCAGATACACACTGGCCTCCAGCACTCCATAATACGGCCAACCCAGCCCAACTGCTTACCTCTGGACAACGTCACGCTACCTCAGAAGCTGAAGGAGGTGGGTTATTCCACACACATGGTGGGCAAGTGGCACCTGGGCTTTTACCGCAGGGAGTGCATGCCCACGCAGAGGGGCTTCGACACCTTCTTTGGCTCGCTGCTGGGCAGCGGTGACTATTACACCCACTTCAAATGTGACAGCCCTGGCATCTGTGGCTACGACCTGTATGAGAACGACAATGCGGCCTGGGATCACGACAATGGCATCTACTCAACGCAGATGTACACACAGAAAGTAGAGCAGATCTTAGCTTCTCATAATCCCAGGAAGCCCATTTTCCTCTATATCGCTTACCAAGCTGTTCACTCACCCCTGCAGGCACCGGGCAGGTATTTTGAGCATTATCGATCCATAAACAACATCAACAGGCGGAGGTACGCTGCCATGCTGGCTTGTTTGGACGAAGCCATCCACAACGTAACCCTGGCTTTGAAGAAGTATGGTTACTATGACAACAGCATTATCATATATTCTTCAGATAATGGGGGGCAGCCAATGGCTGGAGGAAGTAATTGGCCTCTGAGAGGAAGCAAAGGGACCTACTGGGAAGGAGGCATCCGTGCTGTTGGGTTTGTCCACAGCCCTCTTCTGAAAAACAAAGGGTCTGTGTGTAAGGAGCTCGTGCACATCACAGACTGGTTCCCCACTTTGATCACGCTGGCAGAAGGGCAGATTGATGAAGATATCCAGCTGGATGGCTACGATATATGGGAAACCATTAGCGAGGGCAGGCGTTCGCCACGGGTAGACATCTTACACAACATTGACCCCATTTACACCAAAGCCAAAAACGGGTCCTGGGCGGCTGGCTACGGGATCTGGAACACTGCCATTCAATCTGCCATCAGAGTGAATCACTGGAAGCTACTGACGGGAAACCCGGGATACAGCGACTGGGTACCTCCCCAGGCCTTCAGCAACGCCGGCCCCAACCGCTGGCACAACGAGCGCGTTTCCTGGTCAGCCGGCAAAACCGTCTGGCTGTTCAACATCACTGCTGACCCCTACGAGCGAGTGGACCTCTCCGCCAGGTACCCTGACGTAGTGAAGCAGTTGCTGCGGAGGCTCTCGCAGTTCAACAAGACCGCGGTTCCTGTCCGATACCCACCGAAGGACCCTCGGAGTAACCCCAAACTGAACGGAGGAGTCTGGGGTCCGTGGTTTAAGGAGGATGAAAAGAAAAAGAAATCAGATAAAAGTAAAGGTGCAAATAAGCAAAAGAAGAACAAGAACAAGAAAAAAGCAAATCGGAAAAAAGAGCAATTGCCACATTGCCGTTCACGTCTTGCTGGTGGATAGACTGTAAGCATGCTCCTCTGCCAGGGCTGAGTCAGCCTCGCCCAACTGCCTTGAACTTCTGACAGGACATGCTAGAAATGCTAGCTCCACACTAGGGACAAAAGTTGTCGTCTTTTAATGTTCTCTCTGTTGTCACCAGCATGAGGTATCTCAACACTCTGTCTGCAGTCCACATGGCGAGCTGTCACCTCTATGGGGCGGAGGGTGCTCACTCATCAGAGCTACATTCCAGAGGACAACGGCAATAACACCTGATTTCAGGAAATTCTCTTTCGGGACAAATGGTGACTCCTTGCCTAAAGTAGTTGGAGTTTTTGGAGAGTGTGGAGATATTAATGGCTGATGTTCTCAAACTGACAGAGAGAAAGGAAAAAAAAAAAAACTGAGGACATCTGTAGGTCTGAAACCTATGTCTTTTTTGATACGACACAGTGGAAACATGAAGCCTTCAGAGTAACTTTTTAGCGGGGCTTGGAGAGGGAGCCATGATAGGAGGAAAGCTGCTCTGAATTAGACTTTGTCTTACAGAAATCAGAGATATTTTGAAAGTTGGCTAGATGTGCTAAGTCCCCCCACTTGCAGGAAACCCAGGAGGCTGTTAGTGAACACAAACAGCCAGCACACGCCATGTCTAATTTATTATAGGCACAGACAAAAACACGTCACCAAAGTGAATGTAATATTTAAACACTTTAAGATTCCAACAACATATAAAAGACATAATTTATTTTACAGCACAGGACTTATTTCTCTGCCATGAAAACTATAATTACTGGGTGATGCAAAGTACCCCTTTGGGTGCAAGGGTTGTTTGGGTTTGATGGGTGCGGGGTTTTTTTGTTTGTTTGTTTGTTTGTTTGTTTTACTTTTGAATTTTAATTTTATTTCCACTCATTCAGAGTTTTATTTAACAGATCCATACCCTCAGAGTACTGTAAACCAAGAAGATACTGTACACACTGCTAGGATGAGAAAGTGATTCAGGTGCATCATTTCCTTATGTATTTGCCTCCAGTTATTTTGAATGTAACAAAGTGATTATTTAATTTAGGAGTCTTGTGAATACTGTTCAGTTTCTGTACAGAAGCTAGGCCATCTTTATGGTTTTTTGGGGGGTTAAATTCTACTTTAAACCTTTTATTTATGTATCTATTAAAATAGTTTATTTTTTATGGCATTCATAAAAGCAGTTTGCCTCTTTTCTTACCCTTATTTATTTAGAAGTAACTCAGTAAGACTTTTTAATTGCTATTATTTTTGGGGCAGGGATGATTTTATGATAGCTTGCTTCGCTACCAAAATTCCTCTTCCCAATATGTAAATAATTCAAGATATAGTTCAAACTTTGCCCTTTTTTCATGCTGTCTGCATGGATGATTAATGTATGCACTGACTGCCTGTTCTTAGTGATCTGTGATAACTGATACAATGCAAATGCATATACATGGTTCAAGATGAATTATGTTAAGGAAAATTGATGACTGACTTGTGAAATGGCTGTAACATTTTTTGGTAGAGTTTAACATCAACAGGCTTTTCAGCTGTACCTCCCATGACTCAGGTATCATGTTTATATAGGTGGATTACAGCTGAAAAATTAAGCATTTGCAAAATCAGTGCAAATTCTGAATTGTGTCCAACTCTCCAACACCCCCTGACCTTTATTGGAAAGAAACTAACTGCAGACATGTACTGCCAAAGCCTATAAATTGTCTGGGTTTAGTTACAGAACAGAATAAAGCTGTCAATAGCAAACACTTAGAAACAAGTTAGACATATTTTAGAGTTATTTTTGTAATGAATATCCTGGGGAGAAGATTGATAGATAGATTTGTAGAATGGTTTGGGTTGGAAGGGACCTTAAAGATCATCTAGTTCTAGGCAGGGACACCTTCTACTAGCTCAGGTTGCTCAAGGCTTATCCAGTGTAGCTTTGCAGACCTCCAGGGAGGGGGTATCCACGATCTCCCTGGGCAACTTGTTCCAGTGTCTCACCACCCTCACTGTAAATTTTTCCTTCTATCCAGTCTAAACCTCCCCTCCTGAATCCATTCCCTCTCAACCTATCTCTACAGGCCCTTGTATAAAAGGGCTTTCTTGTAGCCCTTTCAGGTCCTGGAGGGCTGCTCTAAGGTCTCCCTGGAGCCTTCTCTTCTCCAGGCTGAACAGCCTCAACTCTCTCCACCTCTCTCCATAGGGGAGATTCTCTGGCCGCAAATCGTCTTCATGACTGTCCTCTGGACTCACTCCAGCAGCTCAGTGCCCCTCTTAGGTCCCTCTTTTAAGATAGAAATGGAGTTCTGGAATAGTTCTTTATTAGTTATAGAAGGATGATGTGTATCTGCACTATATTGTCACTGTTATTTTTCATATTGTGTGGTATTTAAGGAGACTAATTAATTTTCTTAGAAATCTCTGTAGCTTTATGCTAAGATTCAAATTAACTTTCTTAGAAGTCTCTGTAGCTTTATGCTAAGATCTAGACTATTCAATGAGTAATCAGGAACTCAAATGTTCTTTAATTTTTCACTTTCATTTTTTAAGTGATGTCCTTACAAGAAACTATACTAACATCCTCAAATACTACACTCGGCATTTTTGTTCTTGAGGAAAAGGGAGACTTTTAAAGTTAGTCAGGATCAGCTGTCAGTACACAGATATAAGGACAAACTGGGTAAGTGTAGAAATAATGACCTTTTTATGGTGCACCTTTTCGAGTTTGGGAAACAATCTACATTTCAGTAATAAACATTAGGACAGAAGTGGAAGAAGCAGGAACGGATTTTGAAATATTAGACTGTCCAGTGTGCAACTTAACACATAAATCACGATGTTTATGTTTGAAATACCCCTGTGCTGCACAGTGAATTTAGCATTAGAAATAAATAGTTATGTTTCTGACTTTCCAAGGTCATTTTAAAAAGGCTAAAATTCAATATGTGAGCCAAATTATACCTAAAGAATAACTAAAATATTTTCATGTATTTAGCCGTAGTAGGAACAAAAGACACTGCACTACAGTGTTATCCTCATAGAATCAATGATCACCCTCTTTTCTGGGAGTTTTATGGTTGTTTTGGCTTTTATTAGGCTGAAGCTACCAGAGAGCATTATTCTCTGACAATTTTTTATTCTACAATTATTTATATCTGTTCTTTCTCAGGAAAAAAGGGAGTCCTTGAAAGTAATTGGTGCAAAGTGGAACAGCAGATCAGTTCCTGCATGCCTGTGTACTAAATAAATGTGCCACAAGAGTAAGTGTTTGTAGAGTATAAAGTGGGAGTATGTATCCTAAGGCTGCATTGCCTCTTAGGTGACTGGGGGGCTACTACAAGGACAGGCTGAAGGAGCTGGGGTTGTTCAGCTCAGGGAAGAGAAGGCTCTGTAGAGACCTTAGAGCAGCCTCCCAGTACCTGAATGAGCTACAATAAGGCTGCAGAGGGACTGCTTGCAAAGGCCTGCAGGGGTAGGATGAGGGCCAATGGTTTGAAATGAGAGATTTAGATGGGATGCTAGGAACAAGCTCTGCACCATGAGGGTGGTGGAACACTGCAACAGATTGCAGGAACAGTTGAGGCCACATCCCTGGAGATACAGAAGGTCAGGCTGGACAAGGCTCTAGGTGACCTATGGTGGAGAATGTGTGGGCTGATCGCAGGGGTTTGGACAGGATGACCCTTGGGTGTCCCTTCCAACCCGAACCATTCTATGATTCCCTTGAAATGGGTACTCTCTGATCTGGTATAGGGCAAAAGCTGGATTTAGAGTGGGCTAGAAAACACCCACCATTTGGAAACCTTTCTGAATCTTTAGCTGAAAAGATCCTGATGTGAAAATAACTCTGTTGCAGTTTTCCTCTTTGCTCTCATGCAATACCTTTTTCACTCCCACAATACAATGGTCTCTAGTTTTTGGTGATGCCATAAAGCTCTCCAACCCGACTTTCTGTTTACAGAGTTGTAAGTAGTCCATACACTGTCACAACCGCTTTTCACAGCTTCTTTATGTCTCAGAATGTGTTGTGTGCCTAGTCTCAGGGAAGGTATGATAGGTAAACACTGCCAACAGTTCTGAAGAGGCTTGCTGAAACCACGGTGGTATAAGCTGAAAGGAAACCAACAGTCCTGCTAATTTCTGGGCAGGCGCAGCAAGGGAGTTCTCACTTCACTCAGGCTTTGTGCAAATGCACTACTGAAAACCAAATTATATTTGTTGTAAGTCAGTGACTTATCTCTCTACCCACATTTTAAAGAGGTCTAGGAAGACTGGGTGGGAGGAAGGAAGGTGGGAAGGTTTTACTATTTTTCAGTTGTCTCAAGCCTTCCATTCTCCACATGCTGTATGGCTCCAAGAAGGCGGCAGGTCTGATAGTAAGTCTCTGATCTGGTCTCGGTGACAGCCACACACTCAGGAGGACTAGCCTGAGCAAGGAGACAACATTTCTTCTTTTTCTGTGTATTGCTGATAGCTGTCATCCAGGATCATCATTTCTACACGAAGGCGACCCTAAGAGTGAGAAGGATAATTACAGAGAAGAGAGGAATAAAGAAAAGCATAAGAATAAAACCCACGACAAACCAGAAGCAACAAACCTTGTGATGCATGCTCGCTGAAGATAGCATTATCATGCTGGTTTGCTTATTTAAAGTCTTGTAAGTGTGAAGAACATTTGTGTTGTGCTTTTCAGATGGTCTCTGTTTAAAGCTCTTTGAATTGCCTTTCTAATGGTTAGAATTATCATGCTAACTTTTAGTAGTATTATTATTGGTGGTGGTGGTGTTACTTAGTTTGACACAGAGTCTCAGATAAAGACCATCAGAAGAAAGTACACAGAATGGTAAGTAACTCTAAAATGGCAGTCTTTATGTATGGGTCATGTTGTAAGATGTGAGGGAGAGTCCACAAAGTTGTGAAGCTCAGTCCGGGAGTATGAGTTATCATGGCTAATGGGAGTCATTAGTGTCTGATGACATCCAAAAGGTTCCTCTATCTGCTAGGACGGGAGACTTTTTGGAAAGTAAATTAGGCCATTAAACCCAGCAACTTTCTCTTTCTCCCTGGCAGTAATGGGTGCTGATTGGATTTCAAGCTGACAAAAGAGCACTCCTGTTTCCAGCTGTGCAGGATTGTACCTAATGGCTGATCTGTGCTATTGTCTTGACAACACTGAAACGCAGGGGTTTGTGACCGCGCAGCACAGAGGAAGATGCTTTTCCTTCCTCTCTGTTTCATGCACTGCACATTCAGCAAACAACACTGACACTTTTACACAGCCATCCGCAGTTTGTAAGTTGCCTTTTAGAAAGAGCATTAGTTTTCTGCAGCAGAAAGTGAGACAGCAGCAAAAGTGAGACCGTATGAGAGCAGATACAAGGCTACAGGATTTGGGGAACAAACTCAGAGTGGACTTGCTGTTAAAAATTCTTTCAATTGAAGGAGCTTCAAATTTGGTTGATGGCAAGGAATAAGAGTAGTTTCCCCAGTGCAGTTAGACCAAGGAAATGAGTATGTCTGAATTCTCCTTAAAGGGCAAGGAGACACTGAATTCCTCCCAGTGGTACTCCTCAGTGCAAATGGGGATGCTGAATCTACCAGCTTTTACTCCAAAGGTGTCTCAGAACGTTTCTGAAGACAAAAAAAGAAAGGAAGAAAAGAACATGTGGTGTGGTTTACAGGACATATTTTTTTTCCCTTTTCAGATGTGGAGATCTATGAACGAAATTATTGTACCTTTGCTGATTATTGTTGTGCATTGTATGCAAGTCTTGGAAAAAAACCTGGGTAATTTTCAGGATGTAACAATCACAGACTAACTACAGGTTTCCTCTCTTCATCTTGCTTTGAACCCAGTGAGTACTCATCAGTAACGTTCCAAGAAAGCAAGTAAAATATAGATTACTTCATACTATGTGTACTATAAATTGCACTGACAATGTTAGGTCTGCTTTTCCAAAAGATAACATTAGCTCAGAGAAAGATGCTGGAATGTACAATATAGCTGTTGACTACTGACTTAATGAACTGTGCTCTCAGGACAGCAGTAACTGTTCTTTTGCTGCTCTCATTCTTCTGTTTTGTCATTTCCCAGGCCAGGCAGAGAAAGCATACTCCCACAGAAAGAAAGAACTTAGGATTTAATTTAGCAGTTAGATAACACAAGCTTCACCTCAGCATTCCATTCCTGTTCAGCACAGTACTCAATAATGTACTTTATATAATTTCTGTGAAATATATGTGAAGGTTTTGATGAAACAGAGGGGCTGTGTGAAAGGCAGGCCGGTGTGCAAATACAATACTGTTCTCTTTCCCTGAATTATGCTCGTTTTCACCTCTGGCAGACAAGTTAATACTAATTAATGTAGGTACTGTTAACAGACTGAAAGAAGATCTAACCATGTGCCTCCTGGATTTGAATGAATGCTGCAACAAAGGTATGTTCCATGATATGGTTAAAAGTTCTGTCCTGTTGATTTCAATTACAGTCAGGGCAACCTTGCTAAAGTTTTGTTTGCAGGTGAAGTAACAGAACTGATTAATGACTGTTATTGTGAATTTCCATAATGAGCGGAGAACATGGTCCTGAAATGTCATATCAGCGTAGCCTGAAGAAAATAATTTTTAAAAGTTCCTTACAAACATCAGAGTCTCAGTAAAAGTCAAGTATTTAATCACCTGAAATCAGTGCAGGCTGTGATGTTCGTTGTCATTCCCTAGATATGCTTCAAAAGATCACTTTGGAAAATTAGTTGGCAAGGCCGTGTTTACTCCTCCTTTACATGCAGCTTTGCTTCTGCTAGTTAAGGTTAGCCAGCACAGATCTGCACACAGGACAAACTCAAGTGGGCTCTAAAAGTAAGAGTGGTTTGGAAAAGGACATCACTGCTGTCAGGTTCCAGTAGGTTTGGAGAGCTTTGCTGCATTTTAATGAGACAGACTCATTCCTCCCTCTTAGGTGACCAAGATATGTTTTTATTTTCAAGCTGGCTAGAGGGGGGCAACATGGCCCTGTGAACAGAAGGAAGAGTGCCAAGCAAGGACTGGTATCACAAGTGGAGTGAAGAAATTCCAGGTTGCTTAAAAGGAACATTTTGGGAGAGTAAGATGAATATCATCAAAGAAGTTCTCCAGCTATCATAATCCTCTCTTATTCCCAACCTTCCAAGCTCTGAATATTGGCAAAACTTTCAGATCAGGGTTGTAAGTAGTAATGTCCTACCTTTGGGCAACCTTTTAAGCCTTTCCCTGACAGGGTAGTTTTTTTATAGTGATGTGTTCCAGTTTTATTTGGGTTTTCATGACCAGATTTCATTACATTTTATCACTCTGGATAGAGTAATTATGTTTAGTGTTGATAAAAAGCACACTGAAGGTTTCTTTTGCTTGGTGGTGTTGTCTTTACCAAGCTGTTTAAGCTCTCGAGTACTGGCTGTGCAATCACTTTGCACAATCTATTTCTAATATACTTAAATAATCGATCTCTTATTACTGTGTGGCTGTGGAGGACTTGAAAATAAATCATTTCCATTCTGTTTGGACAGCAGAGGAAAGTATCTGCAGTTAATAAAACGTTAACCTCCGCAAAGAATGGTTTGCGGCCATACAGAGGGAGAGAGAGCACAGCCCTGGCCCCCAGCCCAGATGACTTCAGCAACTCACAACCTTTTGTCTTTAAACATGATTTCTTTGAGATTTTTATTACCACTAGATTCTTTTTTTTCCCTTCCCTTTGAAAGGAAAAAGGCAAAGTGATTCATTTTGCTTTCAAGATTGGATGTGAAGGTCTGCCGGGAACCCCCCAGCGCGTAGAATGGCAGCAGGAGAAGAACAAGAAGTGCCTGGCTTGCGTCAGGAGGAACATGCCATGCTGCTTCCACTCCCACTGCCCTCCTCACCCTCCCACAGCCCCAGCTACCCAGTCATTAGCAGGAAAGGTATTACATGTTGTATCCTGTGAGTATGCCAAGATTCAAGTTCTCCCCAGATAATGAGCACATTTAGATGAATCTTTTCTGGTTCTTGTCCTTATTTCCAATCACTTTCTTACTTCTAAGCAGCAACTAAACTGTGGGATTGTTATATTAAAGGCAGTGAAGGATTTTCTCTGGTACAGGTTCAACAGGCTGAGATCTCACTGACATCTGTTTACCTCTCATCCCTGCCAGTAAAGACCAACATGAGGTCTTGTACTAGAAGACAGTGCTTGAAGTCCGACTCAAACCATGTCTTTCTTGGTTACCCCTCAGAGCTACACAAGGAAATGTTTCATGTCACAGAATCCTAAATTCATGAACCAACTCTCATTGTCCTGCCTGCTTTTACAGTAGGCTGGTTAAACATGGTTTCCTGCTCACCTTCCTGGTACTGTGGGCTGGCAGTGGTGCTGCCCGGGCTTAGGAGGGCTGCACCAGGCAGGCACCAAGCCTGAAGCCAGGGACCTCACCCTGGAGGCTTGGCACCTGCAGGGGAGTTGGCACCGGGTCTGGACAGTTCCCACAGGATGGGGGCAGAGGAGGGTGACTCATTGTAAATCTCTAGTAATAATTAGTGTCTGAGTTAAAAGTATATATGCCTTCTTTCTAATTTTTTTTTTCCTTTGGCTACAGATTTCAGCCATGTGCTACCTTTATCCCCAAGACTAAGAGTCCTTTGGCACCTGATGTTTTTCTCTTGTGATTACACATCTGTTTTCCAATCTTTATTTTTTTTAGAAGCTAAACAGATTGAATCCTTAGAGTCTAATCATTGTATGACCCTTTCTCCTCAATCCCTGAATAGGAACTGAGCCTTTTTTCGCACACCTTCTCCATTTTTTTCAGTGGACTATGAAAATCATGGACACTGAAAGTAAAGGCAATATTCCAGTGTTAGTTTCTTTCAACACTTTCAGTAGACTATGAAAATCATGGACACAAAGTAAATTCAGTATACCAGTGTCAGTTTCTTTCAAGCTGTGTAAAGGAAAAAGTGGCATCTCCTAAGAAAGGAGTGCTCTTCTGCCTCTAATGAACTGCATGTCCTTTGTGACTCTCAGACTGATGGAAGGTTCCTCACCACTCCAACCATGCTACTGGTACACTTCATTCCTTGTCTATCAGCCCACAGCTGGTTTCAGTAAAACATGTTTTGTTGAAGAGGCTTAGTTTCTGTTGCTGAATTGTTCAGATGAGCCACATCACTTTGTGGCTGCACCCTCCTCCTTGTAGTGTAGCTCCCCAGCAGTCTTTGTGCCTTCTGCAGATCTTGTCTGCAGTCATTTTGCATGGGCTGGACCCAGTTCTGCTTCCCATGAGAGCATCTCCTTCTGAGGATGGCCTCTCATTGACAGCTACATTAGAGGCCAGTTAGGGAGCCATTGCTAATGCAATTGGCTTACTCACTCCTTGTACTTTCAGAGTTATTTTAACCTATTCATTGCTTGGTTCAAGTAGCAAAGCACTTCAGCATCCAAGAGGCTGGAAAGCCTAAAGCTCATGTGATGGAAGGTAGCTGTAGTGTTCAAAATGTGCCCTGTGGAGGCTGCACTGAGCCTAGAGCATCCCCTGCTGCTTCAGTCTCGGGATGGCATCCCCGAGTCAGGGAGCCCAGGAAGAGACCTTGTTGGGTACTCTGTACCTATCTTTGTTATTTCATGTGAGGCAATCTTTTACTCCTTAGGTGTTGTTTATTCTTATACAGAAGGAAAAAACAAAATGAAACACACACACAAAAACAAGCAAGCAACCAACCAACCCCCCAAAAAACCCAAACAACAAATCAGGTTTGAAACCGTCCTGCAAAAACAGATTTGATGTTTTCTCACAGCGATTCCATTCGTTATCTCAAGTTCAACCATTTTGCAAAACAGGATGCAAAATGTGCAAAATAAAGAGCATACAGAACAAACTCTAATTACATTTTACACCCTAAAATACAAGAACAGTAGTTATGGCTCAATGTCCAGTTCAGGAAAAATATGGATGTCCTCCTTTGAGGAGGAAATTTTCAGAAGTCCCTTTTTCACATTTCGTGATTCCAGAGGCTGGGCACAGTTCAACTCCCACCAACTCAGACAGAATATATCTATGGAGATGGAACCTTCAGGGTAGCATGCACAACTGAAGTGTTTCAGCAGTTGCATTTCTCCAACAGAATATGTTGAAGGTCTCATAGGTGAATAATAAAAGCCATAAAATAGCTACTGCACTCCCATTGCTATAAACAAATCCTTCTGGTTTTCCTGATCCACACTTCCACATCTGTGTGTGAGAGGTGGATTTATCACTGCTGAATGGAGGCATTTCTCCACCCCACTGCAACACCACTGAGGTACACATACCTGTTTATTTCTCCCACTGTGTGCACTTGGCTTTGAATGGCTTCTGGACACGGGCTAATCCTCCCCTCACAGTTTGCAGTGCAGAGCCTTACTGCTGTCTCTGTTTTACATAGAGCAAATAAGACACAGCTTATTCCAAGGTGACAAAGAAAGTCAAGGTAAGGGCTGGCAGAAACCCAGATGACCTGAACTGGAGTCTCATGTTCAAACCACAAGGCCTTTGTTCCTCAAAATACTTCATAGGGTGTGCTCTGCTGGTGTTTTGTCGCAGCAGCACTTAAATTAGGGTACAGTAGTATTGGGACAGCCTCCTTGTTGCCTGGCTTAGCTGCTGTGTACTGAGTTTGGAGATGAAGAGAGCTGGACCTTCTCACTACAGAATGATAGAATCATTTCAGTTGGAAAAGACCTCTTAGGTCAGAGGCCATTGACTTGGCACCACCATGGCCATTAAACTATGCCCCAAAGTGCCATGCTTACATGGTTTTTTAACACCTCCAGGGATGGTGACTCCACCACTTCCTTGGGCTGCCTGCTCAAATGCCTGACCAGCCTTTAAATATTTTTTTCCTAATGTCCAACTTAAACTTCCCCTGGAGCAACTTGAGGCCATTTCCTCTTGTTCTATTACTTGATACTAGTGAGAAGAGACCAAAACCCACATAACTACAACCTCCTTTCAAGGAATTGTAGAGAGCAAAGTGTCTGAGAAAGTGGAAGTCACATTCTAAAATCAGCTACTGCCTGTGTCCATGGTTCAGCTGGGAGGAGCAGGGAGTAGGGGAACACTCAGGCTGGCTGCTTAATCTCCATCCTAAAATCTTTGCTGCATCTGACAGGATGAGTAATAATTTCCCTACTGCATATCAAATATATGTGTAGAATTGTCTGTTAATTCCAGAACTGATTCCACCTGGAATAGCCCATTGTTATTGTTTCCAAAAAGATATATTTTTTTTTCCCCACCAAGTGCTTTCTGAAAATATCAACAAAAGTAGAGTTGATTTGCAAGGACGTCAGTGCTACTGGAAAACATCTAACAGCTTTAACATTGAAAAGAGGGCAGGTCTAAGAGGGTAGTTAGTGCTACTTACAGGTCCAGATGAGATATTTACTGGTTTAGATGGACATTTTGGGCATTACTAATGCAGATGTGACAGCAGTAAACCGATTTGTTTATTCCAGGGGAGGCAGATGGAAGAATAGCTGCTGGAGACATAATAGAACCAACACTCTTTTATTCCCAGAGGATAAGACATGTCCCTGACTCTCTTCTGCATTGTCTCCTGAGACAGAGGAAATCTCAAGGTATGAAAGCATGTTTCTAGTGCTGGTGTTGAAATGGACCCATCCAGTGCTCTCTGTCATGGTTCCTTAGTTTACTTTAAAGAAACAAAGGAAAACTTCCTTTCTGTTGTCTATCCAATGTGCTGCATTTATCCAAGACTGCTGCCACTGCAGCATCTCAGCAATACTTTGGCTATCTGCCTTTCACTCTAATCATGTTAGGTTCCTCCTGATTCACTCAGCCCTCAACCTCTCATTCTTCTCTAGAATTTTATGTCTTGTTTGTCTCTCTCTGCCCTTGCCATTTAAATTGATTTCCATCAAAAGCAGTGCAGCTGTTCCTGCCTCTGGATCTGGGCTGCCCCTGTGTGTGTGTTAGTTATTAAGCAATGCAGACATTTCCTGAGCCCTAATGCACAATGAACAGGTTACCCTGCACGGCTCGATGGAAGATGAAATGGCTGCTTTTGTTAGCTAGTTGAAGCACAGGCTTTTGCTAAATTATCCAGCATGCCTCTGCCTGACCATCTGTTTCAGGTGGAAATGAATCTTTGGCCTTAATTATAAATCTCTTATGAATATTATTTTTCTTTTCTAACCCAGTCTGCCCTTTGGGAGATGATTTGAAATCCCTTTGCATTGCATGAAAGGTGAGTGGGATTACCAGAGGGCCTGGTAGCTTGATTTCTTCTTGTTGTTGTTATTGTTATTAGCCTTCCTGTTAATGATTTGAAATCTATTTATGTACTTGCTGCAAGCTGAAACAAAAATCTGTGTTACCAAACCGTGTTTACAGATTTGCAGCAAGACACTGTGCTATGAAGCAGCCTAAGTACCAACATGTTAAACCATATGGAAAATCCACCCCAAACTTGCTAAATGGTTCCAATGTTTAATTACCTACCCTCTTTCTAATGCACCCTCTTTCTAATCATTTTTTTTCATTCATCTTGTCAGCAAACCACTCCTCATTTGGTTTCTTCTAGCTGGGTTGACCAACATACCCAGCACATCCAGCACATACTTTTCCCTTCCACCTACCCACTCTGAATCACAGGACTGTCCTAACTTGCATCTTCCATGGTGCAGGGCAGCAGCTCCTTTTTATGACCGTGGAAGACAAGAAAAACAAACCGAGTTATGCTTCTTGGCACACTGCCCAGCTCCACTAGAGAACTTAGTCCTTGCTAGTCAGTAAAAAGACCTTGAGCAAGCAGAGGGATCTTTTTCCTGCCAAGCTGTCTCCCTGAGCAGAGGCCAACTTGTAGGAACAGTGTGGAGATGAGTCAGTGAAAAATGGACCTGGGTAAACACTGTTAACTGAAGGAGAGGCAAATGGCTTTGATTTAAATCAGGTCTGGTAGAAGGCAGACTCCTTCCTGCACCCTTTGAAAGTGCTTGAGCATCACAGCACTTCTCTATTATCTTTGAAGTGTGTCAGTCTGCCTGCCCCACAATGTCACCTGGTGCTTCATGCAGTACTACTCTCTCTGCAGACTACCCATGTCCTGGATGCCACATCCTGAATCTTGTCATGTCAGCACTCGCTGCCACTGTTACATCAGCCCATGGTTTTATTCCCTTTATGATTCTGCTCTACTAAGTGCTTGTACCAAAAATGTGTCTACACTAAATGATTCATACAGCTCTTAAAGGAGTCCTGAGAAAGTTTAGCTGCTACTTTCTGGAATGGCAGAGGCAAATATCTCCACAATCTTCCCTTCTTCCATCCCATTTCTGTACCATATTCAGTGAGCGAAAATGATTCACTGTGATTCATTCTCACTCCCTCCCAAGCTGTGTTCTTCCCTGAAAAGTACAATATTTCTTTTCATGTTCTTTATGAATACTGTGGCTGTGGCTTCTTTCTTCTGTGTTTCTCAAAGAGATGTTTAACAGCAGCTCCTGTAAAGAACAAGCATCTGAGGAGCATGAGAGAAAAGCTGGTGTTTTATCTGGAACCAACTCTGTACCTTCAGAATAATATATCAGCTGCTGGCTAAAGGAGACAGGCTCTGAGAATTGTTCAGCTGGGCCTTAAAGCTTCTGGGCTATGACACGCAGAATAATAGGATTAGAGAGGTGAAAGGTAACTGCAGAGTTCTTTTCCCTGCAAATGGAGGCTGTGACTTTACACTCTGGGCCTGAAAAAAGGATACATTGGTGTCTGCACCAGTGTGATTGCTTTGTGTGAAGCTTGATTCTTGATCCAGTTCTTCATCCGTGTTTGAATGAAGACCTCCAACAAACAACAAAGGCATTTGACTGGATTTTTGGACCTGCAAACGACTGGTTAAAACCTGTATTCTCAGTCACTGTCTGTGTGTATATTTAGCACAATAGAAGGTAGTTGGGCAATAAAAGATAAGCCAAGAGACTTGCAAGCATTATCAGATGTTAGCAAAGCTCCTCTCACAGCAAGACAAATAGTTGCATTGAGCAACCAGGAATTTGGCTACCTGTAATTTTGCATTCGGAAATTCTGCTAAATGGATGTCTCCTGAGCCTTTGTCACTAGTACTGTGCCCTCTCTATACATATGGTTCCTGGGAAATGAGCCTTGCAGTATGTGTTTCAGGTTCCAGTTGCTCTGCTCTGGGATGTGAGAAGTGTGCTCAGACTCATTAAATCTGCAGGACTTGGAAGCTGTTCTGGTGGTTACGCCACAGATGGCATCGCCTGCGAGACCCAAGTGCTGTAGCTGGCACAGAGCACAGCACATGCCAGAGTTCAGCAGCAGCTCCAGAGCCCACTTGAACATGTCTCCTTGGTATTTCAGCTGCTAAGGAAAAGGTGCTTTTTAAAAGAAGTCAGAAGTGAAACAGATGTCCTTGGAGAAGCTGAAGCTGGAAATATTTATCATGTGAGCAGTGGGAGACACTGAATTGCAGCTGCTTCTCAGGAGACAGCAACCATTCCTCCAGGTGGTGAGAAGCAGAGCTGTCTCACTCTTCTGGGCCCTGAGTTTTGTCACTAAAACATGATACACTGCCTGATGCTGGACTTTTAAGCACATGAAGTCCTACAGGACTAAATTTCTCCAGGTTAAAAGGGGACAGTGCTTTTTATAAACGTGGAAAAGCCAGCTCTGCTATCATGCCACTTCCAGCAGAGACCCAGAGGCTATCTGAAATCCGTGAACTGTATGCTCGTGGAGTTTTTGTCTGAGGGGCTGCATTGCACTTGTGAGTAAACAGCAGATAAAGCAGAACCAATGTCTGTGTTGCTGTTGATAGATGTCAGGGAAATCAGAGGGAAATGTTAAGTTGAAAATTATTAATTGGTGAAGGGAGGGGAAAATGAATCTTTTCCTTTAAGCTTGCTAATTTCTTGACTTTAATGTCGCTAACCTGGAATACTCTTTCTTTCTAGCTCTGCTCCTCATTTGCTTTTGCATGGCTTTCATCTGCAGTGTGACATTCCAAGTCACTGAAAAAGCTACCTTTAGGAATATTCTTGGCAATGCTGCAAGTAGAAAGTACAGGAAGCCTCACGAGCAACTATGTTCCAGCAACACTGCCATCCACGTTTCACAGCTGTGAGGACATCCAAAGCAAATCTCTCTTCTCCCTTCTGCAGAGCCTTGCTGAGGTAGATGTACCTGGGACCAGAAAAATTTAATGAAGTTATGCCACAATCATGACCCACAGGGAAAAAAATGAACCCATGAGAAAAGTTTCACAAAGCAAAAGGGAAGAAGGAACCCAGTAACTGCATGGCAGGCAAGGTACCAGACAGGGTGAGAATGCAAAGGGGAAGGATTATTAAGGGCAAATGTTGCTCTGCTGTTTCTTATAGCCACAGTTGGCAAACATCTGTAAGTGAAGAAGAGCTGGTTTGCCTCCAGTGCTGGTTTGCACCACCACATCTGTTCTGGCAGGACAGTGAGCTGCTTTTTTAGGACATGTTTTGGCAACTGCTTCTAGGTTACCTTTCTGAAGGCATATTGAAGTAAAGAAAGAGAATGTACACATTTATGGGGGAGTTAACCTTGCCACTGCTCTTACAGGTAGCCTAATTTAGCTGTAAGGATTTACTGCACGGGTAGATTGGCTTTATCAGTGAATGGAATAAAGTCAGTTACTGGTACAAGCTCTTAAATATCATCTTAAAGCTGTACACTCCATCTAAAAAGTCTGTAAGATGGAAGAGGTCCTGATGTAAGGAAAAACTTTTTCTCTGTGAGGATTCCAGAACACAGGGGCAGGCTGACCAGAGAGGTTGTGGAGTCTCCTTCTCTGGAGACATTCAAGACCTGCCTGGATACATTCCTGTGTGACCTGCCCTAGGTGATCCTGCTCTGGCAGGAAGGTTGGACTGGATGAGCTTTCAATGTCCCTTCCAACCCCTAAAACTCTGTGATTCTGTGACCATCCCATATTGACTTTGAAAGGCTTCAGTGCTGAAACCACATAAGAATTTAAAGGGAATAAATGCAATTCAGAGCTTTATTGACTGATTCCACCTTCTGTTTAAGTGTTTCCTTCCTTCAATGACACAGAAACTCAGCTCTAGCTGCTGTATATGCTGTGCTACAGTTTTCAAAGCTCCTCAGGATGCTCCTAAAGGCAAGGCAGTATAGCCAGAAATCTGCACAGCAGTCTGATTGTGTGCACGTAAACAGTGAGGCACAGCAGGAAACAGTTTATCAACAAATTTTCATCAGTAATTTTTAATCAGAAGTCTCATTTTATGATATGTAACAGTGGAATAATATACATTTCACTAGGCAAATTAAGTGCTGAGTAAAACTTTTGTGAAAATGCAAAGATTTGGCACAATAAATTAGAGTGCTCTACTACTAGGCAGAAAAATGCAGTAAATGGTCAAACGCTTGGCTGGTAAATTTATTATAATCTCTAAGTAAGAATGACTGTGGATGTCTAAAGTCTCACTGGCACAGGGTTCAGGTATTAAAAGCTGGCTTCAGCATGAAGAGTAAATCACCTCTAGAAATACAGTTTTGGTACAGTTCCGTTCCAGCTTTTGAGGATACAGCACCAACCCCAGAAAGGCATCCCAGAGCCTGTCTTTATTTGTGATGCCTCAGCTCCAGTTTGATTGAGAGTGAAGTTCACTAATAGCATTTAATTACAGCTACATCAAAGGCTTGTGTCAAACAGCATAGGTAAATCAAATTGCAATACAAGTCACCTAACAGGCTTCTGAGACAACACTGCCAAAAAATACCAAAGCTAAGAAAATATCTACATGTACTCTTCAGGCATTACAGCAATAGAGAGATATCATTTCCTTGCTACGAATGACTTTCAAACTAAAAGCAGTAATCATGTAGAAAGGGAAAGAGTTAGCAAATACTTGATTGCACTAAATAATCCTCTTTTAAAATGTTCCTGATTGTCCTGACCTTTTCTCTTTCTCCCTTAGCTGATCTGCATGGCTGAGTTACTAGTTGAACTGGGGCTAAAAACAAAACCAAAAGTCCCCCCCACGTCTTTCAGAATGATTGAAGTCTTTGCTTTAGGGTAAAAAACTGAACATGCAATGTCTTTATGGCCTTCTCTTACTTCTTTAATTTCGAACTCAAATTCTGTTCTCTCTTCTGTGCTGTCTGTGCTAGGTGCTTCAGGACAGGATGCAAGAACCTGGAGCTCTCCATGCTGGCTGTGGCTGTAGCTTGCAGAAGTTTCTTACTGGCCTAAATCATTGTATATATCACCTAATGTGATAAAACCTCGATAATCTTGATGTCTTTGTAGATGTCTAGTCCCTTCATCTGAGTTTTGCTAAGCTGTTGGAGTTGGTGACTTCTGGTCACATTGAGTTCCATGGTTTGGTTACTATGGAGAGGTATTTTTGTGTCAGTCCTCATTTTCACACCTTTAATTTAATTGAATATCATCTTGTTCTGGGCTGTGAGGTGCAGAGACAGAAGCTTCTGAGTCACCTTCTTCATTTGATTTACTTTAATATATCCATCCTGACAGTTACTTTTTAGAAAGCTGAGCCTCCATCTTTTCTGTCCCTGGCCATACCAGAGGTTTTGCAGCCCTTAATCACTTTTATTCTCCTAACCTTTCTGCTTCTGCAGCACACGTCACAATGTAAGGCAGCAAGTGCTGCAGAGGCAGGCTGCAGAGGGCTGTGTTGTGGCTTCATATAAAGGCTCTCAACTTTTGCCTTATTTATTCACTTGCTTTTCATGCATCCTGTCTTCTTGCTAATGCTTTTCTCTCAGCTGCACATTTTGCAGAGATTTCAGTGGAGTTTATTGTGGAGTATCAGTGAAGTATGAAAACCAGTTAACTGATCAGAGAGAGACATAATTTACTAAATATATTCAAGATAAAAGAGACTTAATAACCTTTTTTGCTCCCAGAGTGGTTAGAACATCACAAAGAAGAAATACACTTTCATCTTTTTCCTTTGTTTTCCTTGTATATAAAATAACTAATCCCTGCAGAAAATAAACAGTAGAGGTGTGAGTATGGAAAACTCTTTAGTCATACAACAGGCAGTGGAAGGAGAGAGCTGTTTGGAGGTAGAGGATACCCCCAGGACTTACTACATCTGTCTAAATGATTTACTTTTGTTTTAAGAGTGTCAGTTTAGACTGCTTTATATTGATGTGACATTCTTAGAATCATAGAATGGTTTGGGTTGAAGGGGACCTCCAAAGGTCATCCAGTCCAACCCTCTCTGCAGCCAGCAGAGACATCCTCCACTAGAGCAGGTTGCCCAGAGCTTTTTCAAGCCTGTCCTTCAATAACTCTGGGAATGGGGTCTCAACTACCTCCCTGGGCAACCTGTTGCAGTGTTCCACCACCCTCACAGTGCAGAACTTGTTCCTAATATCCAATCTTAATCTGCTCTTCTCTCATTTCAAACCATTGCCCTTGCTTCTAGCAACAGTCCCTATGCAGCCTTCTTGTAGCCCCCTTCAGGTATTGGAAGGCCACTGCTAGGTTTCCTTGGAGCCTTCTGTTCTCCAGACTGAACAACCCCAGCTCCCTCAGTCTGCCCTCATAGCAGAGCTGCTCCAGCACCCTGATCAGCTTCACACAGGCCTGACAATTTCCTTACAACTATAGCAAAGGTTTGTTATACTCACTGACTCTGAAACCAATAGAAAGTATCAGGTCTGGGCAAACCATTACTAATGTTGGTTGCTGACTGTGACTGCTCAATTTAGGTCTGAAACATGGTCATGACAAACCCAGGAAGAAAGGGAATCCAGGTGCAAAGGGTCATCAGCATCTTCATGCAGCAAAAACTCTAGGCAGTGAGGCAGGAGTTGGTATTACTAAGGACAGTTACCAAGGGAATAAGTTGTAATAGGCCAAAGGGACCAAGTAATTGTGTCCACCAGACATGGTAAATGCATTGTAATATTGGGTTTGTGTGTTGCATCTAAGCAAGTGGGGTTTTTTTCCTGGGAAAGTATGGCAAGCTGGGAGTGAGGATGGTTTTCTACAGTCGCACATTAGGAGAACTGTTTGGAAAATGCTGGCCTATCCTGTTGGAATGCTGAGGAATTTCTAGGGAGGTGAGCTGTAGAGGCACTCATGAGATGGTACGCTCCGATTCTGCACCTCTAAAACATTGTAAGGCTTCTGTTTAATAGGCACACTGTGGTCACAGTGGTTTTACATCTTTGCAAGATTGCTTTCTGCTTTCCTCCAGCAATACCTGAGCATGACACAAGAGCAGGCTCTTCCTGCTGGCTTAGAAAGCCACTTCACCCAGTGCAAACATGAAACCCCTTTGGCATAAACAAACTCATACAAATGAGTTCTGCAGGTGCTGGATAAGGTACAAAATGCTTCAGCGTGGCGTGGTTGCCCTCATGCTTGCACAGCGACAGCACGGGCACCCCTTCAGTTCTGCTAATAAACTCTTATTTACAAACCCCTCCAAAATCTCCATTATTGCTCAGAAAGTATTAGTATGGAGTAGAAAAATGAGTGAGGGTTTTGATAACTTGGCTGGAATCACTATAATGACTCTCAGCATACAATAATATTTTCCCCTTGGAGTTTGGAGAGTAAGAGTTAAGAGGGCTCAAATCCTTTATTATTCTGGGCAGCTGTAAGGGAAAGTATTTTACATTTGGTGGAGAGAAATTACTTAAACATGTAGTTGAAATTGAAAGTGATCACCAAACCAAAGTGATCTGAATTGAAGCTATCATAGCTGTTCACAAACTTTAACATTTCCTTTACTTTGATCAAGGAAGGGGAGGAAATTATTACTTGAAAAAAAAAATTTAAACACAACCCCCACACTTTCCCACTGTTTTAGGAAACTGATTCTTTCTAGAAAGAAAGGGAACCAAGCCCTTGTTTAATTTATGTAATCATCCAAATAGTGTAGCTGCAACATTTTCTATCAGATTGCAGTGGAACAGCTCCTGAGTTTATGGGAAGTGTCAAGGGTTATTAAGCTTTCTGGTTTTCATAGCATCGGTAGCTGAGCTGGTGAAGCCTAAAGCTAAAGGGAACCTATGTGGGGAGCGATAGAGGGAACATTCAAAAATACTTACAGTCACAAAGAGTGCAGAAGAGAGTAAGTGAAAGCTATTACATAATACCCAAAATGCCAAACACTTACTGTCCTTGGAGAAAGGGAGAGACAATGAATATACAAATGGCAGCTTAAATGCTCAGTTTCTGCTTTGGTTTCTACATTTAAACCAAGCACATATCTAAAAACTGCTTTTACTCAGACTCAAGCATCTTCACTCACATTAGAGAGTGAGAATGTTGTCTAGCCCCACAACACAATGTGCTGCATTCAGAGTTTGTAAAACCATGATGCTTTTCCTTCCAGCCTTGAGTGATCCTGGAGATGTTCTTGCTCCGTTTCTACCACAGCTGAAGTTTTCTTCTGATTCCTGGAATCAGAAACACAGTGATGATGTTCATCTCCTGAACAGGGCACAGCAAATGGTAAGAGCAAATACCCACTCTGTGGGGTGGGAGCTAGGAAAATACTCTCCTACCTGAAATACCAGAAATGTCTGTTTTCTGTCTCAGTGTTAAGTTTATCCTTATCCCACTGAATTCTTTCCACTAAGAGGCTGACAAAGTGATCTGCATTACTTGTGCGTTCACTTTATCTCCTCTATAAGCAAGCAGCAAATTTCGGAGCTGGTAGGGCTGCTACAGTCCTTCCATTATTTACATCAAAAAGAAATTAAAGAAGGAAGAAAAAAATCAAAGAAAAACCAAATTTGAAGCAGCAGAGAAAATTACAGCAATTCAAATGTGTCGTAAGTGGGGTTGAATAAAAGTAAAGAACCACATCAAATACAAGGTGCACTTACTGCTCTTTAATTGGATGGTTGAATCTCTGGTTTTTTTTTTTCTAGGAAGGGCTCCATATGCCATTACTAGTACTAGTGACAGCTGTCAGTTGTTGGTTGTTCCTCCCAAAGTGCTCAAGGCAATCAGATAAACAAGCTTGCTTGCCTGCTAGTACCAGTTATTGTTCAGTTGTGCCTTTTCCTTCATGTCAGAACTCTCTTCTCTGACCAGCTTGCTCAAGTACTAAATTAGGAAATCCAGACATGATTTGTGAATGTGATGGTTTGGGAGTTCCCTACCCCCCCACACTATGCAGATCCCCCAGACTGGACTCAGCCATCTGGAAGTTAAGGACTGAAGCTCTATTTACAGCTCAGCACAATGTACGAGTAGAGATAGACACAACAGACAGGAATAGGTACAGACATAGACAAGTTAAAGGGAATACAGAAACACAATTCCCCTCCCAGAAATCAGAGTCCCCTGGAGGAGCTCCCAACCACCCTTCCACCTTCTCCCCACCCCTCTACCTTACCCCAGGGTCTGCCTTACATGCAAGGTGAGTTTGGAGGATGGGCAAGAGAGGTTAGAAGCAGAGTGGTTAGTTGGGTTACACATCAGAGAGGAGAAGACAAGAAGAGCTCCCAGAGAGCGAGACTCTCTCTTATCTGTATTTGTGTCCTTGTTCTTATCCATCTCAGCAAGGCTATGAGTGAAGGAGACATCACCAGTGCTTGCTTTTCACAGCCTATCATCTAATTCTTTTCATTAAAATATTCCAATTAGCTTCAAACCAGCACAGTGACTCTTTATGGACAATGAAGTATTGGCTCACAGATATATTGTGTTTCTACTTAACATCTATACATTCATGCTGCATAAACACTTACTTCTTTAAATATCATCATTATTTGCACCCAGAGCCTCTGTAACTTTGCTGTACAAAGATGCCTGTGTCAGAGAAGGAATGCCAGTTAGCTTTAGCTACCTCCTCTGCCCACAGCAAAGGGAAAATGCTAATGCTTAATATTTTTTTCATGACCCATCATCAATCTGTCACTTTGAAAAATAATAATAACAAGTTAAATTAATTATTTTCATATTGATTCCCCTTTGCCAGATTGATTACACTACCTTCTCCCTGCATAAAACCCCCAAATACCAGTCCAGGGAACACATGGCAGAAAAATGCACTGCCTCCACCAAATGACTCATTTATATTTCATTGTTTTAAGAGGTTTCCTCTGTAAATATTTAATAGCTGATGTATGTAACTAGATGAACATCAAAGCAGGAAACTTAAAAACCCCTGACTGCAAACTTTTCTGGTTCCTTATAGGATCAACTTTTTTAATGGGAAAGGACTTAGCAGCTCCCTCCTAGCACAGGCCAATCAGAGCTCTGCAAATCCTGAGTAACTGCCTAAATACTAATCTGTCCAAATCCTTGCCATTAACAAAAAGCATGAATTAGTCAATGCCCCCAAACTACCGTGGCAGTGGTTCACCTGCATTCTTGCAAGTGAACCTTAATACATAAACATTATGAGGCACAAGTTCCATTATTCATATCTTAGGATATATGAGATTGTTTGTGTTTATGTATTTCTTCCCCACTTCTAATACTTGGCAGCAACAACCCTTAACTATTTATTGGCAGTTACTTTACCTTTCAGCTGGCTCAGAAAGACCAGCCTGCTCCAAGCTTATCACTTACACAGAGGATGAAGATGGCTTCTGAGTAAGTACAGTCACAGTAACTCATAAAGTAATGACCTAAGGAGAGGGCTCCTGTGCTAATTGATACAAAACCTAAACATTAGACTTGTAAGCATCCAGGAGCCATCAAAATTAATTGCACTTGAGTGTAAACCATTGAAAAGTTAAATCTCTTCTGGGAAAGATTTGTGGAAGTGCAGTATCCTTCAGGGAACCATGCAAATCTGCATTGCAATAGCTTGTTTCCTGAGCTTTCCTCAGGGATCAGAGAGAATTTATAGGAGGCTGTGTTTTTGGGCAGTTACACCACATTTGCCAGCTGCACAGAATTCCTTCTTGAATGACTGTGTTCCATAAAAGCAATTACAGAAAATTTGGGATTCTTGTTTTCATTTCTTTAGTAGTTCTGTAGAGCCAACTTTTCTTTAATCCCCAGAGCATGCTCATGCAGTGATGGGGAATGCTGTGATTGAGCTGCATGCTGATCCTTCCTTGCAATGAGGATGTCTAGGAAATGCTCTTCTCTTTCCCTCCATGCCCTATGCTGCTCACTTGCAATGTAATCTTATAGGACATATTCAAAGAGCATAGGAAGATGTACTGGTGGATGTGTTGGGTGAAAGACACCATGTGAGGGGAATACTGGAAGCCTTTGAGGAGGGACTGGATACCTAAGGCCACCCAGACCGGAGAATTGATATCTACTCTTATCTTTTCTGTTGTGCTGCTTGGGAACGCAATACTCTTATCAATACGGGGAAAAGAAACAAACAAAAAGGGCTTTTCTTTCAAAGCACCAGCACAATGAAAGAAAGCAAACCTGACCTCGTTTGTTGAGCTGAACTGCACTCTGACCCATTTCTCCAGAGTCACAATTATCTGCTGTATTGGTACCACTTTACTTTTTTAATCCCAGATTACATTACTCGGAGATTTAGAGAAGTTACTCTCTGGTTACAGACCTTGGTACTTCAGGGGCAAGCAAGCACAAAGAAGGAATGAATGTACATGAACAAGCAAAGATCAGGTGTGTGAGCCCATCATTAGGATTAATTTGTAAGCTTTCTTGAATGTAGTTTTGTAGATACAATGTGATTATTTATTAACATCTTTTTGTTTAGTTAGATACACTTTGCATGTAAGTATTTGATGTCTTTCTACATCCACATGTCCCCACACAAAGCTGTCTAAAGTGAGGCCATGTGGTGAGGGATTTGGGTTTGTTCATTTCTTTGGCAGACTGTACTTTGCTGAGATATGATCGACTTCTCTGTGCAATGTGGGAGTGATAAATGGAAAAGACTTTAAGAAATCAAGTTCTTGCATATTCAGAACCAAACCCCTAGGTGATAGGAGCTGACATAGCTGTCTTTAAATTGGTCTAATACTTGCTTAAATCAATGGAAGGAAAGTGAATTACGTTGTATGAGGCTCTGGCATTTATAATCTGTTTTCTGGTGGGGTTTTTTTATTAACTCTATCCAACCTTACAAAGCAAACTCCTTTCCCCCCCTAGATTCATATTTATCTGTGTCACCAAAATAAATAGCAAATACTTTCTTATGTTTTCCTCACCTCGAATTTCCATAATAAATTTTCAATCTGTAGAACACATCATTAATCATTTCTTGTTTTCCCACTCAGGATACTGTTAGCAGCACTCACAGCAACGGTGCACTGGTAACAAACACCAAGTCCTGCCAATCCCAGACATGCAGGAGTTGTGGATCAGGTTCTCACAAAGCAAAGGATTAGCTCTGAAACTGAGTTCTCAGGGGGTAAACAAAGCAAAGCAAGCAAAAACCCAAACAAAACAAAAAACCAAACCAACCAAACAAACAAAAAAGCACCAAAAAACCAAACAACCCAACCTACAAAGCCAACTCCTATCTTTGTATTTACCCCATGCCTCCCAGCACACTTAGTCTTTGCCCCAGGCCGTAAGTGCTGACAGAACACTTAACCCCTCGACTCTTACACAACCCCATGCCAACTGCTATAAATGTAACTCTCCACTTAGTGCACAGCCCACTCAGGCCATTCCCTTCGCATGGGTTTAGACTTCTCCAATCCTCTGGTTTTTGTCTGCCTTCAGTTTAATGGAAAATCATTCCTTTTCTCCCTCACGGATCTACACTATGCAAGGTGATCAAATTAAACGGCTGTCCAGGGCCGCTTGTTGCCCTGTTGCCTTTCATCCCTGTCAGTGAGATGCTACAAGCACCATCCACAGAATACATGAATTTTAAAGAGAGAGAGCCCTGCCCTGCTTGCAGAAGGCTGAGGTCAAGCAAGGATAAGAAAGTAAACTCTAACTTGAATTCCTCTTAGTGAGAGGCCTCATTTGTTTTTTGATTCGTATGCGAAGTCATTAAGTTTTGCTGTGAGGGGAATGGTACTGGATGCAGTTTTGAGGAAGACATTTATGGCTCCATCCCTGGAGGGCTGACACGCAGGCTAAGCATCTGCTAGCATCAGCTAAGTGTGCAGGGGAGAAACCAAGCATTTGGAGGAGCATTAGGATAAGCTTTGGCTGAGGCAGCTGAGAAAGATGAAAAATTGCTGCTATTATTTAAATTACTTAAACAAATTTTAAGCCTTTTCTTGTCCTTCTCTGTCAAGGAAGCAAAGAAGTGGTTCAGATTCCACTAATGTAAAGTTTTAGAACAGAAGATACTGCCATGAATTGCTCAAAAATGAGACATTCTCATTGCTCCTGAGGGCAGTTTGTTGAGAACAAGCAAAAAGGTAGGTGCACTTGAAGTGACAAGAGAGTTTTGCTGTGAAAAGGGGAAGACACAATAAAATCTCCAACACAAACTGTAAGAATAAAGCAAACATTTCCCTTGTGCTCTGAACAAAGCAAAGCAGCCAATGCATCAGAAAAGGCAGATGAATAATCTACTCAGTGGTGGTTCTCATCTCTCTAGGGAATTTCAGGTACTCTGAATCCTGTGGCTGATAGCACAGCAATAATTTGCTTTTTGTTTTAGAGAGGACTTTTCTATAATTTTCTTCTCCTTTTTGTCTGAAGCAGTAAGATGTTATTCAGCTAAATTTCACCCTCTGTTTTGTGGCTGCTGCAAACTGGCCTTATCAAGTATGTTATCCTCAGGATACTTTGTGTCACCAACTGTGTAATAATCTAATAGAGGCAGAGGGACAAAAACACCTGTATCTGTTTGTATGGATGTATTAGAAGTACTAATTAACTCTTACACGAGGCAGCATTTCCAGACTATAGATGGCATTCTGGATTATGAAGTCTGTCCCACTGACATTTTTTCAGCTGTTTCTCTCACCTTCCTAGAACACAGCATGTTGCTGCAAGGTAGTTATAGAAACAGCAATCCCTTGTAAAGATAAAACATAAACACATTTTTGACAGCATAACTCAATTTGCTTGCCATTATTAAAAACTTAGAGTCATTTACCAACTGCACTTTACCTGCTCTAGTTGAAGATGTCCCTGCTCATTGCAGGGGGGTTGGACTAGATGACCTTTAAGGTCCCTTCCAACCCAAACCATTCTGTGTTTTATGATTCTGTGACATCACTTTGTCTTAAACACAAAAGAAGATTAATTTTATGAAGTAGTAAACAGTTTGTCAATTTTGAATCGGATTTCAGAGTATGACATTTTGGCCAAAATAGGGGAAAAAAATTGTAATTAACTCCAGAACTGGTCAAATCTTAAATGCTGATTATGTTTAAAATTTGAAGCATGTGTCCAACTCTCCCCTCTTCTCACTTTTCTCCTGCTAGTTTTGGAAGAAGAGGAAATAAAATTTCTCTTTGCCATCTGTTATTTGACATTTGAAAACGTCGTTGTTTGACCAGTAATGAGAGAGTGAGCAGTATTTGGGCTGTAAATCATTACCCTCTAATTTGCAAAGCTGATCCATTTTCAAAGGCAAACCAGATAATGCCCTACTAGAAATGGCCACATCACCCAAGATGCAGAGCCTCAGCCAAGCATTAAAACACAAAACAGATGGAGGGAACCTTTCAAGGGAATATACATTGGGGGGGAGGGGGAAATCCTGTGAAATATAGGGAGAGAAAACTCTGCCAAGCTCAACAGGACCATAGAAAGTGTTAATGACCCAGGGATTACTTTCTCCAAAACTAAATGAAGGACGCAGCTAGGAAGAAAGATGTTCTGCTAACACAAAGATCTCACCAGGAAATGGCATATACCAACATGAAAGATGGAATCGGAAAGGATTTCCCATCCTAGTTAAGTCAACTTTCTAAGGATCCAGTTTAGACAAAATATCCCAAAGCTGACTTGACAACTTCACAGAATAAAGAAAAAACAGAAAACAAAAGCAGATGTTCTGTGTTCCGGGAGACTTCATATTCATGAGTCATGTGCATTATGTAAGCAAGGGGCAAAAAAAAAGGAAGGACCATCTGAAGGTCACAAAATAGGCTTCTGTTGTGCTGGGCATTGTGAAAACAGGTAGTATCAGACAGCTCCTGCCTCAAAGAGTTTAAGCTGTAAATAAATATTAGGTGGGCAAGAGTAGTAGAAGGCCAGGGCATGGAGAGCAGTGGTCTGGCATTAAAACCAACAGGCATTTGGGCTTATTTCCTCTGCTGCAGAGTGGTTTACCTGGGAGGGGAGTATGTGATGCAGTGGAAGGGGAATCAGAGAGGAAGAGGAGAATGGGACCACCAAAAGGACTGTTGAGAAAGGGCTGTAGGAATCAAAGAGCAAGGCAGAAGGAAACACCTGACCTTTCTGAAATGGACTGCTCAGGCAGGGATAGAGGATGTTTGCTGAGGTCCAGAGCCCTGGCTTTTCTGGGTGGGCAGCTGCACCTGGGGCTGGAGCCTCTGCCTGGCCTGAGGCTCGGGTTTTCCCAGGGAATGTGTGACAAGGAGGGAAGGAAGGTGCTTCCTGGGTCCTGCCTATTGTGAGTATTGTGTTAATCCAGTGGGAGTTACAAGGATTTGGGCTGCTATGACACATCAGAATATGATGGATGGACAGATGAAGACAGATAGTATCTATTCTCTCTTTCTTAGCAGAAATAGAGAAGGTAGATCTCATTGACTGCAGTACAATTTCAACACATTTGGGCAAGAAATCCGTGGCTAATTTTTGTTGCTGTTTCTGCATTCTATGTTAATTGCATCAACACATGTACACATACATTTACTGTACACAGAACACAGGAATTTCTCTTGAGTGTGACCTGGGCACCTTGAACATAAGAAGTGACTGCAGCTTTCTGTTATTGAACATGAGTCTGTGCACTGCATGAGTGAAAATGGAACTTGTTTCTTCAGGCATCCAAAGTGAATCAACAGATCTTTGCCTTTGAAGCTGTGTTTAGAAGGCACCAGGACTCAGCGACTGACAGAGACAATGGCTCTACAAGTGGGGTCTGTTCTTCACAACAGTCACTTCATCCTCCTTGTCTGATAAAACACTTTGTTAAGGATTAATTTTAGCTGTTTGGCTGTGGGCAGGAAATGTAGTACATAAGCTGTGTAAAGTCACACACTGTTCAGAGAGGAGCTGTGCTTTGCTTAATCACAATATCTTAACTGCCTTGTGCTCTGAAAGAATAATTTCCAAATTTTTTTTTATTTTTTTTTTTTATTGTTACATTCTGCCTTGGCTGTGGCTCTCTTTCCCTCCTTCCTACAGTTTTGATTTGCTTGCTCACAAGGGAAAAGCAATAGGTAAGAAAAGCCTAATTGAGGCAAGATTAATGCAGTTCCACTGAGAATAAGGAAAAGATTTATTCTCTCCCTCTCTTCCACAGATGTCTTGTTAGGGACTTGGCCTTGCTTAACATATGTACCTTTATTCATTCACTTGCTTCTCATCCTCTGGGAGAAGCCTATCTTGTGTAATTTATTGACTTGGCTGCCTTGTTTGTATCCATGTTAATAGTAAAATCTATTGAAGGGTCACATATTGGTCTTGTTCTCAGATGCAAGTGAAGGGGGTTTATCTACGTTGAAAAATATGTGCATTTGGCTTGCCATAACCAAGAGTTACTGTAAAGAAAATGCTGAAATTGGAGCCCCTGAGCTGGCAGAAGTGTAAAGGTTTGGAAGAGTGGGGTTCCTGCAGGGCTGCTGAAGGAAACCACCAAGTTCAGAAGGAATGGACAGCCCTGTCACCCTGCTCACTGGTTTTCTTTCTCTTAGCTGACTCTCACCTTGGGCTGACAACTTCAGCTCATGCTGACAAACATTAGCAAGTGATGGAGGCAGGAAATAGTTAATTTCAATAACTGATGAAAGGCTGTGAGAGGAGAGAAGGAGAACACAGGACCCCAATTTAATTTATGTGTGTGTGTGTATATATATATTTATCTATATCTATCTATATATAGTTGACCTGTGCAAAAAGAAGGAGCTTGGGCTAAGCACTGTGTGCCTTGCTTTCTTGCTGCCCTTGAATTTGTTACTGGTGTGTCAGAAGATCTTTCACATTTCTTGCTGGAAGGAACAGCTTTGAAGGTCACCTCATGCCATCAATGTAAAATTTTGCCCTGTTTGAGGGCTAAATCCCCTCACCAACCCAGAAATGTGTCTTCAGATTCCGAACCCAACCTCTGACATTAGTCAGGCCAGGCTAGGCACTGAGAGCCTTTGTTCCAGGGAGCTGTAGTTACTGAAATTGTTGATATTTTCCTGTACTCAAAATGCCTTTTTCATTTTTACTTTTCAGAAGAGGAAGACTGCTGCTGCCTGCTCTCTAATATGTAGTCTACCCTTGTTATTTCACGACTTCTCATCTTGCTGAATCTTTTACTCCTGGAACAAAGTGATTTTGGGGTGATGGGAGTGATAACTCCTGTTACTGCTTCCCAAACCAGCCTGCAACTGCCGTGGACCATGCAGAGACTAAATGTAGGTTGGAAAAGCTTTCAGTGTTTCAGCTCTGCTTGCCACATGTGGTTTTGTGCCCTTTGCTTCCCTCCCCTTTCTTTAAAGTGCAAGTTTCCACTCCTGTTCACTGCTATCCCGTTCTCCTCTTTCTGTTCTGTGGGCTAGCCCATGGTAGGGAACAAAGAGTGTGCTGTTAGCGGTTTTGTCTTTTCCTGTGGGACAGGGAGGATTTCCGAGAGGATCCTTTAAATCTTCTTTGCTTCCATGTTCTTCTGAGCTAACTGAAATTGTATTGGGCAATCGTGAGGCCGTAACTGCTGATGCAGACTGTTATCAATACAGATTTGCCTGTTCGCTCCAGCAGTGGAACACTCCTACACACTGACCTTGTACTCCTGCCATTTGTACTCCTGCTGGTTTATTTTTTAGTGCACAGTCTGAAATTAATCTCACTTCAGTGTAAGACACACTGAGCTCTCTCAGGCTGGGACGCTCAGCAGCTCACGGCCGCACGCTACACGTCTCTGCGCTCCAACCCTCTGAGATGCTTTCTGCACAGCCTAAAACCAAGTCAGGAAAGCCAGCTAACCCTATGCATCTGCTCATTCCCTTCCAAACTCCTATTAGTCAGCCTGTTTGCTGCAGACTAATTTTCCATCATTTGTTTGATTCCCTATGTGAGCACATTGATCACATTTAATACCTTTTGGGGAAAGCAAATGAGATGGTAATTTGGGAGTTATTTCTGAACAATAATGTTCATTTTAAATAAGAAAATTCTGCTGCTGCAAGGAATTAGTGCTCGTTTTCAGCACACGAATAATCAGTAGTATTTGAAACTGACTTCCACTGATGCATCTCCAAATGAAAAAGTAGCATTTCTCCTCCCAGTCTGAGGTCAACGCAGAGAATTTATCTTAATATTTCCTAAAACATCCAACCTCCAAAACAAATAGTCACAANGTTTGTCATGACTGTGAGTAAGCAATTTTACTGCTCCACAGATCACCAAGAGATGTTTTAACCTTGGCAATTATTTTTCTCAAGGTCGGTGACATCATGAAAGGAGCCAGAAACTTATTTCTTTGGACAATTATAAGCAGAGATTGCTCTTGATCCTGATATTTATAGGGTCCCAAGCACCAAGAGGCTTGCAGCATGAGGTTATGGGTCTCCAGAGCAGCCCTGCCAGAAGTCAGGAAACGTTCCAAAGTAGCCATAATCCATGATTTCATGGTGCATGGCTAATTGTTTTTCCTGACAGAAAGTCTCACGTGGTTGGCAGGTGCCTTTCTAACAAAGAGACAGCAAGGGCTGTAAATCCCAAAGCAGCTATTAGTGCACAATCAAACTTTGTAACTCAGATACAGCTCCCCTGGAAATAACAGCAGTGCACTGCAGAAGTCAGAAAAAATGGGATTTGGGGCCATGGTATTTCATTACAAGCTGTACAGCAGAAACTTGAGACTGTTTTAGTTAGGAAATCTATCAGTATGATATATGTCAGTGCAGCTGTATGCACACAGTGAAGTGATCTGCTTCACTCAGGAAAAAAACACTGTGCAGATTGGGGGGTTCTATACAAAATGGCAGACAGACACACAGACAAGTCCCACGGGAACAGTTTGTTTCTATCTCTGTTCATGACTGAAAGGAGAACACAGGTAAAAGAAGAAACTTTGATCAGTCAAAATCTCTCCCTCTCTCCTCTCTCCCTTCTCTCTCCTCTCTCTTGTCTCCTCTCTCCCCTCTCCCTTTCTCCCTCTCTCCCTCTCTCCTCTCCTCCTCACGCTACAGTCCCAAATCTGTTCTTTCCTGGTGAGGAGGAAATCTCCTGTTTTGGTCTAAGTCCTCATGGGACCTTGGCTGTCTCTAGCGGATGTCTGAACATTTACTTTCCATCATCATTTGGAAACAACTGGAGATAGATTTGTGTTTATCTTATTCAGGTGATGATTATATAGGATTTGAGGTGCTAGAATTGATCAGAACAGATACAGATATAATTATGGTTTTATGTTTTAAGCAGAAATAGAGGAGTGCTGGGGAGATGTCCCCCCAGATAATAACTATAATGAGATTTAGCCATGTAATTATAAGTTACATGTACAATTTGGCTTTACTATACTTAAGAAAGAGCAAATCAAATCCAAACAGCTGCCGGGGGAAGACTTGAGGATGGCAGGGAAAATAAAACCTATCTTCTGATCAGAGACTGAAAACAATGACTGAAAGAGGATGTAATTGCACTCTCAACACAGAAGTGGCATTAACAGCATTTGGAGACAAGCTTAATGGAAATTTAAGGACAACACTGGAGCAGAACAAATGTTTCCAAGCTGAAAATGGATATGTATAGGCAGGGTATTAAGCAAAGTTGTCTAACTGCTCGCGTTGTGTTGGCATGGAGTAGAATTTAAACCTGATTAGCAGCGGAAGATGAGAGGTGAAGCCTGGCCATATTATAGAAGGCTACAATGGCCCAGAAGCAGCCTTCTCTTCGCTGCTATCATGTTCTCCCTCTGTTCCTGGCTGGCAAACAAGACCACTGTGAAATAAGAAAGGAGTTTGTGCAGGAGGGTGAGCTGAGCAGCTGTAGGTGTATACATGATGGCTACTGTGAGCTCCCTACTGTGTTTTACCAAACTGCCAGCTCTGCTGCTGCCTAAAGTTACCTTTGAGTCAGCTATGGAATGAACTATTTGTGAGTGTTTTGAGCGGTTTCTTTTCAAGAGCCATCTTCTAAGGCACAACATAGTGCTCTGTGAACAGGAGAGTTTCACATTATCCCCTTCCTTGCTTTCTTCCCATCCCCTCCTGACTATTTATAAATGCAATATGTTATACCAATCAGCTGTGCATGTGGTTTGGGCATGGCCATGGCTCTGTGCTTTTCCTTCCTGCATGGCTTTTCCTTTAGCCAGAGACAAAATGTGGGCCTGGATGGGCTGATGGTTTGATGCAGCAGGGCATTTCTTATGCTCTTATGCAGGTTTGATCCTACAAATCCTTACTTATAAAGCAATCTTCTCTCATATAAGTAGCTTTGAGCACTCAAACAATGTATGATTCTCTATCTGAGCATCAGATCCACATTTTCTGTAAACCAAAATGGGTCACAGTCATTTTTCTACAAGTCTTTCACTTAACAGATCTACAGCAAAGATGAAGGTGGTTTGCTGGTTTAAGTGTGAAGCCTGCTTTTCTATGCCAGCCTTTTTGCAAGCTTATCATACCCAAGTATTCTACACAAAAATGGCTCTGGTTGGGCTTTGGGTTTTTTTTCAGCAAAATGGGACAATAGCAGCCTAATTTACTGCAATCCCTGCAATGTTTCTTTTGAAGCTCAGACAGGATTCGGAGTTGTTCAGACTGTTCCAGTTCTGAAGGGCTTGCCTAGCTCTGAAAATCTACCACTCAAATCTTCCTTTGCTTTTAATTTAATTTTGTCCTTATCTTTACAGGAAATTTGTCAAAATCAAGGCACTGTCTTTTAAAGTCTTTTTAGAAGAAAACTTTTCTACCTAGTCCTGTAGTCAGAAAGACAAAAAAAAAAATGAACAGTGTGCAAGAAGTCAGGCCCCGAAGCAGGATGTATTTCTGTTCTGTAAGCAGGCAGAGAAGTAATTTTGTGCCAAAAAGAAGCTTTACCTCCATTAGATCACCAAAGATACCATTCCATTAATGGCAGCATCTGATTTTCAGCTTCCTGTTTGTACCTTGGTTCATTTTCACATGCTGGAGAAGTTGAACCTTCAGTATGAAAGTAGGGAAGGTGCTGCAATCTCTCCCTAACCCATCTTTCCTCCACTTTCCCACCAGCAACCCAAGAGCTCTGAAGAAAAAGATTTGGAGGTGTTGGGGATGCACAGAAATGTCTTGAGGTGGTATAACAGAATAGCAAGGGCGCAAGCCAGCAGTGCCCTCATGCAGCCCAGAGGCTGCATCAAGTGTGGGCAGTAGGGCAAGAGAGTGGATTCTGTCCCTTTGCTCTGCTTTGCTGAGCCCCCACCTTGAATACTTCCTCCACTTCTGCTGTCCCCAGCATAAGAACGACACAGAGCTCCTTACTCTGAGTCCAGAGTAGGCCACAAAGATGATCCAAAGGCTAGAACACCTCTGCTGTGAGGATAGGCTGAGGGAGCTGGGGGTGTTCAGCCTAGAAGAGGAGCTTCAGAGTTGCCTTCTGACACTTGAGGGGATCCTGCAGGAAGGCTGCAGGAGGGCCTTTTCATAAGAGTGTCTAGGAATAGGACAAGGCGGAATGGTTTGAAGCTGAGGGAGAGTAGGTTTAGACTGGATCTTAGGAAGAAGTTCTTCAGTGCAAGGATGGTAAGGCTCTGGAATAGGTTGCCCCAGGAGGTGTTGGATGCCTCCTCCCTGGGCATATTAAAGGCCAGGCTGGATGAGGTCTTGGCCAGATGAGTCTAGTTGAGAGGTGTCCCTGCCCATAGCAAGGGGTTTGGAGTAGACGATCTCTGAGGTCTCTGCCAACCTGAGCCATCCTGTGAGGATGAAGGTGCCAAGCTCTTTTTGGTGCCCACTGATAGAATAAGGAACAACAGGTACAAACTAGAAGGTTCCACCTTAACACAAGGAGACCTTTATGGTGAGAGTGATGGAGGACTGGAACAGGCTGCCTCAAGAGATTGTGGAGTCTCTTTCTCTGGAGACATTCAAGACCCTCTTGGATGTGTTCCTGTGTGACCTGCCCTATGTGATCCTGCTTTGGCAGGGGAGCTGGACTGAATGATCTCTGGAGGGATCTCCCAACCCCTAACATTCTGACATTCTTTTTTCTTGTGCCCAGAGAGGACATATATCTGTAGGTCAAGTAGGAAGGGTCTGAAGAACAACTACAGCAACAAGGAAGCAATGCAGAAACAGGAGCTTGGATCAATATTCATTCCAGCCCATTAATTATGTGCCTCATTTTGTACTGATGTCAGCAGATCCTTGATTCTGAAGCAGAAGGAGTGGAAAAGAATGGTGTGTCCCCATAGACAGCAGCTGATGGGAAGCATGATATTAGTGAAGAGATGGACAGCATCAGACATGTAAAACCTCATACAGCCTGAAGTTCAGGAGCAGCAGAGACACCTGAGAAGAAAGGAATGCAGGCTTCAGGAGAAGAGATCATTTTAGAAGCATGCACATAGCAGAATTTGACCCATCCTTATAGCAGATGAGAGATCTGATACGAAAGGAATTTCCTGTGATGAATAGTAGAAGGGTGTCATCAGGACAGAGAAAAATCTATCAGATTCATTACCTCCTTGTTGGAGTTCAGGAACAGAAGGTGAGCTCAAACTGGCTGAGATGCTGCAACCCTTAAAGTAGCTGGGTTTAGAAGTAGAAACCACATCTGATCTCTCCTTTCAAAAAAAGGAAAAAAGTCTTGTACAGAAAGTTACAAAAAGTTCCGGACCGGATCCTGTGGTCAGCAGCTCAATGGCTTAATGTGACCAAAACTCTGCTCAAGGCATTTCAAAAGAGAGTTCAGATTTGTCTGTCTGTGCTCGAGTGGTTGCAGCCTGACACACGTCCAACCAGCAACACAGCTATGAAATAGCTGAAGTGGAGGAGAATGACAACCCACTCAAGAGCAGAACTCCAGCAAGACCAGAGTTAAACATCACCAGCACTGGAGAGTGAATCACTTCAGTAAATGTAAACATGGAATTAATACCAAATTCTCAATACTGCTCCAAAGGAAAAGCCTTCAAACAGGTGCTGGTTTCAGCCTACCCTGCTCTGCCTCTGGCAGCCTTCTGTGTCAGGTGCTGTAAGTTAAATGTGAACATAGGAGGCTTGCAACACCAGTCCACTGGCTCTGCACATCTCCCATGAGTCTGGAGAGGCAGCTGCCTGGCAGCTAGTACACAGCATGGTAGAGACATCGAGAAATCTCCATGAAGTTCATTTATTCTCTTCTGAGAATGAGAGGCTGAATTGAAGGCTCTCCTCACCACTTCCTGTAGTGCTGTGCAAAGTGATTTAGATGTAGTAGATGCTATTAATAGCAGCTACTAATTGGGTGGTTATGTAATGGCATTGTTATGAAACCCAGTTTGGGTTTGACACCTTCTATTTTCTAAAAACAACACTACCCCACCCCCCCCCAAAAAAAAACAAAAAACAAAAAGACCAAAACTGTGTTAACAGTACTTCATATGAAACAAATACTAAATTATTACCAATCTTTCAAAACTCAAATAAGATTAGAAAAGGTGAGGCAGGGGAAATCAATTAATTTATCTGAATTCTGGTAGAAATGAGCTGGAAGTGAATCACTCAAGAGATCTGCTGTTCAAAGAGATACTTGAACTTTCTTTAATACCTGCCCTGCAAATACTGACAAAAAGTTCAGTGTCCTCTTTCTGCAGCTTAAAAAAATCTGAGGGAGGGTTTTTCTAAAAAAAAAAAAAAAAAAATCTTTGAATGAGTAGAATTAGAATATGTGGTAAGGAAAAAAGCAACCAGAAAGTACCTCAGTGATACACACTGAAAGGAATTGTGGTGTGCCAGGATCAGGCATGGATTTCTGCTTTAGTAAATGACAATACAGAGGCACCTATACAGTTTGACATTTGGTAGGTAACTTTTAAAAAGGAAATAAGACAGAAACAGATGGGGATGGCATTTTGTTCCCTGCCATATAGAAGGAGAGAAAATTACACTCCATTAGGAGAGAAGCTTTTATCTGGGGTGGCTCTTTGCAGTGCCTCTATTCTTATTCTGAAGGTTGAGCGTCACTGACGCAATGTGCCGCACCGGGAACTTCTGAAGAAACCCAACTACTGTCCTCTAGCTGTGAAGTTACTCTCTTGATATATCAAATACAGCAGCATGCAGAGCCTATAAGAAGAAGGGTCCCTCCAGAGGTCTGTAGTTGTTTGTATATAATATTTAAAGAAGTGAAGGATTCTTGGTCAGCACCACATGGCTCCAAAGCCTCTTGGTTTAAAGTTTGCCCATGACATTATCTCTCAAGGTGCATGGTGCCAGCAGCTGTCGTTTGATCAGTGTTATCTACGAGCTTTTATTGCCGAGGTAAGTCAAGGCTGTCACTCCAGAATGCTTCCTTCACACAGGAGCCTGGGATTCTCACACAAACAATCTAAAGAACACTTCAGCTGGCTGCAAACACACATCCTCATGTGTCTATGTGCAGAGAAATCCATGAAGTTGCTTCCAACTGAGTCAGCTCTGAAATTTCAGGAAGCCAGGAGAGCAGCAGCAGCGCAGGAGGAGAGCAGGGTGCAGTGGCTGCTCCATGACCTGCGCCTGCAGGAATGTAGCCCCTTACACAAGAGTGTGAGTCTAGTAGCCTGCACCATCCTGCAGGAGCCGGCCACAGCCTAGGTATAGACATGCACACCATAACATGGACTGCCTCTGTCAGCTGCAGCGCTTTGGCAGCTGCCAGGAAGTTTTGGGTTATGCTCCTTTCTATTGCTTTTTATCTGGCAGCAGATACCACACTCAGCCATGCTGCCTCCATCTTATTTTCCACTCCTTGTCATTTTACATTGTCTAGGTGATGATAAAATCCCTGATGTATCCAGCACAAGGGTTCATATCAAGAAAGGGAAACTCTACTTCAGTTTCTTCATTGTTAAAGCTGCCAGAGGAAGCAGCCAAAAGGCTGACAGAGCTGTGATGCTCCACAGTAATTACAGCAAGCACGCCCAGAAAGCTGATAACATGGGATTCAGCAACTGGTGAAAGGAACAAGACAATATGGAAACCAAGCAGGAATTTGGGTGGTCCAGATGTCTTCCACATGGATCCACTGAACTATGAAGAACTAGAACCCACTCTATCTGTATGTGTACAAATGTATCAGTATGCACACATATATATCTATATATATCTATATATAGATATATACACACACACACATATATAGATAGATAGATAGATAAATAGATATATCTTTAGACTACTATCTTTGTTAGAATGTTTTGGAATCACACTGTGGCAAATAATATCAGAGTCTTTATATATAATATAAAGTACCAGCAAGCTTTCCTACTCCTACACATCAGATGAGTTTTCTCTTAAATGCATTTTTTCAGTAGTAGTATAGTTTGTCTCTACTCTTACTGCTCTTCTGTAACCTCACATGGAAGAGAAGGATGAGGGATGGAGCAGCTCCTCTGAGTAGTAACTGATATTTCTACTGTGGTAGTACCAAAGTATTCCAATAGGATATGAACTTCCTTTGTCACCCATTTCACTGCATGACAAGTTCATCAGAGCTGCAGAGTTCATTTACAGTCCGATGATTTCTTACTTCTCAATTATCCTGACTTGATACTGGTCTGGTCTGAATTTTACAAGACTTCAGATACTTCTAAACACTTTAGATGCTATCTAGAGCTTTAAATGCTGTTTACATTTTAAATGCCTTCAAAATACTTGAAAGTTACCTTTAAATGGCAACTTGACTGTGGGAATATTTTCCTACGTCTAATGTCACTTTCCTCCCTCTGTGTTTTTTCCACCCTTAGCACTGCCTGCCTGCAGCTATAGTACCTCTGCCTACAACCTGCATCTGACCAACCAGCATGTGGAAAGCCAAACTTTTCATGTTGGTGAGTCCATGTAATTATTGCCTGTCTATTGTCTATTCATATCTGCTACCATTCCCTGCTGGGTTTGTATAGATTTCATTTCATGGTTTGGTCCTGTTTTCATTGCTTTCTGGCATTTTATGCTGATGGCCAAAATTCATGACAGAAGTAAAGGGACCAGTAATTTCCTATGACAGTTTTGCAGTCAGACTACTTGTTTGCACAGAGAAGTAATTAGTTTGTTTGTGACACCACTCTGGTGCTATTTTGAGAACCCAGAGTGTTAAAACCCCAAAATATTCCTGGGCCTTCTGGTTCAAAGGAAGAAACACTTAGCTAGGTTGTGACTGCAGTGTGACTGAGGCTGGGACAGAAAGGCCTTCCAGAGTGGTTAAGCTCTTTAGGTGTTCTTTTTCCCTTTGTAGTACTTAGCCCTGGAAGATGGAGTCACAGAGGAAAAATAAGAGCTGAAGAAAGATGGTTTTCCAATGGAGAAACCAAGAAGTTTCTTCTCTGCAGGATATCATCCAGGAAATAACATTTTTTGTTTTGCTTTGGATTTTTCCAAGTCTTTTTTTTTTTTTTTTTTTTAAGAAAGGGAAAGGCTTCCTTGAAATTCTGAATCAGAAAAATTCTCTAGGTAGAAGCCAGTATGGGGAAGGAGGTTACCTACAGATTGTATCAGTTGGAGGAGATAAGTGTTGAATATTCACAAATCCCAACTAAGGGTGAAAATCAGACCATACACGAGTAATTCCAGTTGGTCCTTACTTACTGAGCTCCTACAGTACATATGGTGGCTACCATGGCACTTCTGGTGCAGATAACCAGGTCCATGAGATGTGGTAAATTGCATTCAGAAAACAAGCAAACAAACCAAACCCAAATGAAATAAACAGCAAAGAAATAGATGTTTGATTAGTCTTAGCCATTAGTGTGTTAAATCTGTATTTGTGAACAACACAACTAGCAAAGGCATAAAGCACAAATGAAAATGTTGCCATTTCTTGGGGTAAGAATCACACAATATTGCATAATAATTCTGAGAAGAAATATTTACTGGAGCCAAAGCTTAGATACAATTAGGGAGATGAATCTACTTCAGCAGGTTTCTATGCCCCCTGTATTGGCCATTGATTTTGCTTGAAATCAAACCCATCAAAGCACACTCATCATATTGCATGGTTTCAGGACAAAAAGTAGTGCTCCAAGTGTGAAGACTTCCTTCTGGTTATTTATCCAAAGTAATTAGTGCTGATACATTGTAAGGACAGGCTCTGATAAAGCTGCCTGTTAATTCTGATTGCAGCAGAGGCTCATGAGTGGCATTGCCTCTGTTTAAGGTCACCCTTTGGTTTACTCCATTCAGCCAAGGGCCATAGCATTGGAAGTGCACCTGTCCTCCCAGCACAGACTACATTTGGGTGGCTGCAAGGGGAAAGGTCTGCCTTCCCTCACTCCTTCTGTAAGATATCCACGTGGCTTTGAATAGCAAAGGTGAGCAGAAAAAAATACTGACACTGCTGATTCTGCCCTCACCTGGAAATACTCCTGTGTGGGCAAAAGTCCCACTGTAAATGGTCTCTTTGTTTCAAGTAAGCAGGGAGTAAAGGTCTAGGCTGGGGAATACACCTTTGACTGACCCAAACATAAACAAGAAGGAAACACTTTGTGCTTTAATGTCTCTCTGAAGAGAACATGGCCAGAGGGCTGACAGTTTCATCTTTGATTTGCTCAATAACCAGAGAATGGCAAAGATGATTACAGTAGCCTTTTGTACCAAAAAAGCAGGGAGAACAAATATCATGTTCCACAGAACTGCAGTACAGCAGCCACATTCACAGCTGTGCCATGATTGAGATCTTCCACGCTGCAACAACAAAAGTTCTGTGGAGCTCAAGATAAGGAGGTAAAGGAAATGCTGGCACCCTGCAAATGATTAAAACAGAAACAAGAAGGAAAAAAAGAGGGTTTGTGTTTTACTCATTTACATTACGCAAAGTAAGGCCATCCGAAAAGGAACCCAAAGTTTCCCTTACTCAAATAGTGTTGTTCCAGTGAACTGATTTAGAGAATTGGCACTTTGCTCGAGAATCCTTTTCGCTCGATATGCTTTGGCCAGTAAATAGGAACATATTTGTTGTCCTGAGTGTTCCACAGAATGCCGAGTGCAGTGTGTGAAGAGGTAAGAAATGGCATTCTGACAAAGTGACGTTAGCCCACAGGCTGTTTGGAAGTTGTCCTCAGCTTTCCTCGCCTTTCTTTTCCTTTTTCTCTTACTGTTAGCACTCCCTGCTGTCTAGGTCATGAAACCCATTGCTGCATTTCTCCTTAATACAGAGAAGCAGCTTCCGGCCTAGTGAGGTCTTAGAGAATTCAGTCTGGGGGTTCTTGCTGTTCTACTGCACAGAAGAAAAGTGCAGTCTGGAATAAATCTTTCTTTTTTTTTTTTTTTTTTTTTTTTTAAAGCTCAACTTGTCCAAGCTGTTCTCTTTACCACATCCACGAGGTAACCTACTGAAAAGAAGGAAAAGAATCCCGTTAACTTTAGTAGCTATTGAGGTAAGTCCTTATTCAGTTCAGAGGAGATGATTGATTTGCCTACAGATAAATATAACTGCTGATGAAACCAACAGCTGGCCAATGGCTCGGTTTTGAGAAGGAGAAATATCTCCTTCCTTACATTGTAACTATGCAGTGATGCTCCTGAATGTTTATACCTTTTCTGAACCATTCTGGACATTTTCAAGTAATCACTGCTCTTGCACTAGTGAGATCTGAGGATGCAAAATGTTACTGCTTTGACCAGTGGTGTTTGCTTTGTCCCTAAATTCACAAACTGGACATCCCATTGACATGGTTTCAGTCTTTAAGTGCCCAAGACAGCAGCCTTCTTCCTGTTCATCTGTGTTCTGCTCTTCCTTCTCACCTCCCAGCACTTGTTCCATTGAATAACTCACTCACAGCTTGATGCATCTTTCTTTTTCTAACAATCCATTTCACACAAGTCAGTGGTGAAAAGGTCTAATTTGGGGAGTTCTGCTGACTCTGCTACTTGCACGTCAGAAGACCTGTGTAAATAATGTAATATTCTGTTTGCTGGGAGCTCATAAAAAATTACTCAGCTCAAAATTAAAGCCCATTAAAAAGAAATCACTCTCTTCAAAAGCATTATTTTTAAAGAACATTCTTAATTAAAACCCTCTTCAAATTAAAAAAAAAAAAAAAAAGGAGAAAAATGTATTATTTAAAATCCTGAGATGAAACTTGTACCTTATCAGAGCATTTGTTTCCTTTCCAAGGTAAACAAATTAAACCATCTCAGTTTTGCTAAGCCTGTATTTTTGTTCTTACCGCACACAAAACTCCCACATTAATTTTTCACCTTGTTCTCCCTGTGATGCTTCTAGAGGTAGGAGTTACATGACAAGCAGTGCCTCCTAGTCTGTCAGGGGTAATGCTTTTTTAGGCCAGAGAGGAGTTTTGGCCTCCTGCATACCAGGAGCGTGACAGAATCACTGAGCTATCAAATCGGTTATTCTGCCAACATTGTTCTGGTTCACTGAAGAGTGGATTAATGCCACGTAAGAGTGCTCGGGCAGGAGAGCGAGTGCACACGCTGCCACAGCCAGGCTGCAAGGTGCTTGCCAGGAGTGTAAATAATGGATAAATAAGTAATTTTCTCTGGGGAGCCTTCAAGGAGTGCTTGTGCATACATGGTGGAACAGCTGCAGCAAGGGATTGGGCAAGATTGCTTCTCCACGGTAAGAAAATAAGCCTTAGGGCAGGTTGCTCAGCAGCTCCACCGTAGCTCTTTATGACTGACATGGGAAGTCAGACTGGAGTCAGCACTGAACAAAAGATGTTTGGGAAGGAGCTGCTCCAGGAGACACGGGGACACAACGTAGGCCACCATTACCCCTGGAGGTTTTCAAGGCCAGGTTGGATGAGGCCTTGAGCAACCTGGTCTAGTGGAAACTGTCCCTGCCTATGGCAGGGGAGTTGAAACTACATCATCTTCAAGGTCTCTTCCAGCCCAAATTGCTACTTGGATACGGCAGGCTACAAGGAGTGAGTCTCTGGCACACCGGGCAGGTGATGTTACCAATTCTTCTGCCCCCTGAAGCTGTATTTAAAGGTCCAGCAGCTCCAGTCAGAAAACAAGAGATACAACAGAGGATGCAACAGAGGTAATTCAGTACTGACCTGGAACCTGTTTTCTCCAGTTCAAGCAATTACATTGAACTGCAAATCCATGTATCTTCTTATGTGATTGTTCACAGCTGATCCATTTTTTATCCTGTTTTTACATCTTTCCTCGTTTCCACATACCCTCTGGATCTTTTCATTGATTAACCTCTCTCCGTTTTTCCTCCTATCTTCAGATACTCATTTTTCTATCCACTTCCACATGGATTATCTTCGTTTCTGACCTTAACAACTGTCTTACTTTCTTTCAATTTCCCTTTACTTGCTCCTCTTTCTTAGAAAAACTTTTTTCCCTTTGTTCCTTGTTCTCTTTATTTGTTCTGGTTCGGTGATTCTCCATCCCTATTATAAAACTCATTTACTCTCTGTCTCTCCCCATCTCTCACTACATAAGCCATGTAACTCCATCAGCCACAGGTCTGTTGGTCCAATTTCCCCTTTCCATCTGCTGTCTAACACCTCTGCCTTCCCCTTGCTCCCACACAACAATCTTTTCTCCTTTTTTGTTTTGTGTAACATCTCTCCTCCAACTTTCCCATTGCACTCCCACCCACTGCCTTCCCTGCTGACTGTGCCAGCAGAAATGTTTAGTTTTGGTGCTTTATCCCACAGATCTCAGCTTCCTTCACTTCCTTGATGCTGCTTAGGTCAAGCTCACAAACACCTTCTTGGCCGGGGATGTCTATCATGCGTTATCAACACAAGCCTCTGTGGGAAAACAATGAGACTTTCAATGTGCTATTAAGGAGGCATTTGGATCACATTTGAGAACAACAAGATAAGAATATTTTATTGATTAAAGTACAGGTTTTCAGCCTCACTGCAATAACCTCCAGTGTTTCCAGTCAGCTGCCCCAAGGCAACAAGTGTTTTGCCACAAGAATATGTGCGTCCTTGGGAAGGACCAAAGATTGCTGTTCAAGACCAGCTGGCCACAAAATGAGTATTTCTCTAAGCCCAAGATGCCTCAGGTTTTCAGGCCATTACCTGTCTAGACCACTGCTGTAAATGGCTCATGCATTTGTTCACACACTAAATACATGATAGCAGTCCTCATCGTGAGAAGAATACATGAATAACCTTTTGGAAGCTCTCCCACTCCTTCAAAACATAAGCAAATTGAAAATCCCTATCTGCAAGATTAGAGATCAAATGAAAACCTCAGTTGGGCTGTCTAGAAATGAAGCAAAGGCCTTGCAGTAAGTAAATAACAAAATAAATAGTTTCCTTTGCCACAAGAAATGTTTCAGATTGTAAAGGTGAATATCTAATTCACTCCACTGAGCTGTAACATTAAACTGCAAGAAGTTTGAGCAGCTTTTCAGTTTCTGACAGACTTGTACTGTTTAATATTCTCCAAAAACACTTCTGGAGAAGAGAAACCTGCCCTGGGATGCTTTTTTATTTTTTGGGTTTGGAGGTTTTTTTTTTAATTATTGAGATCTGCATCCACTAAATCAACCACAGATTGTTTCTGTGGCCTCAGTAGAAACCTGAAGTTCTAACCAGCTTTTCAAAGTTAACCCAGAGGGTCAGATCCTTGGCTGCTGTTCTGGCTGATTTAGTCTGTTGAGGAACAATGTGGAGAATATATGGAACGCTCAAACAAAAGCTACAAATTACGGTTTTCTCAACTACATTTAAGAGATGATTGTTACAGCAAGAAGGAAGCCTCTGAACTGAAGTGATTCCAAGCTATTAATCATTTCCTTAATATCCCTATGGAAATTCTCCAAGTCCTATGATGTTGATATTGTAAACAATTATTTTCTTAGCTCCTAGAATAAAATCCATGCTTGGCATTTCTGTTAGAGCTCCTTGGCTCCTGCTTGGGTGTTAATTTTACTTTCTTTTAATTTTACTTACTTTTTTTTTTTTTTACCTTTTTTTTTTTTTCAGGCTGGGAATTGGAAAAAAAGAAATTTTTTTTTTGTTTTGTTTTAAAATCTTAGCTTGGGTTATAAATTTTTATAATATCGCTTAAAAATAAACTAAGCAAACAACAAAAAAAACCCCAAACCAACCAACCAAAAAACACCTCCCAAAACACCCAGCAAGAAAGTGAATTGACTTTGATAACTTCTTCTGAACCTATTTTAATGAAATAAAAAGTGCACAGCACAGCTGGCATACCTTGGCCAAATGGTTTTTTTTGGTCAGAAAACCCTGTTAAGAAAAATGTGGAATGTGGGGTTTTTTTTAGATTTTTAATGTCAATGTGTCTGAACCTGGCAGGTGTGCCCCTGTAAATACAATCATCAGAGCATTCTGGCGATTGCCTGATTTATGCAGATAGATACAAAATTCTGCACAACTCACACGTTAGATTTTCGTTAGAGGGAAGCAAAATCCAGGCTGTGTTCGGAGTACTTCTTGGTGCACATTCCCTCGGTGATCTGACAACAGACTCCTTGCTTCAAGGTAAATTTGCTGGTCTAAGTTGAAACATCCTCCAGTCTTATTGAACTCAGTCCATGTTTCCCTGGAGAGGAACTCAGGGAGATGACGCTTTGTGCTGCCTCACAAGTTTCAAAGACTTCCTTTGCTGCCACCTTTATGCCATGAATTTTGGGTGTGGGCACAAGGTGCAGCTGCCTTCCCCAGAGAAAAACTGCCCTCACACATAGGCTTACACAGTCACACTGTACAGATAACAGTGCTCACACTGCTTTAGGGAAGAGTTTGTAACTCTTCCTAAAAGATCACAGCTCTGGGTCCTGATTCTAGAAAACCTGGAGCTTTAAAGAAATCTTCATGGATGTATTTTGTATGTGTGTCTTCTCACCTATCAAAACAAGGATTGAGATGCTTTGGACTGCCTGCCCAGACCCAAGGTTTGGGCTGCCTTTTCTGGTTGTAATGCAAACTCACATATTCAGTGCTTTACACATTTAAGTGTGCAGACTTTAACGCTTCCGTTATCCCACCGACACTCAGCTTATCAGTGAACAATAACACCAAAATGCCGTAACTTGGCCAAAGTGAAGCAAATAGTCTTTGGCAAAGCCCAAGCAAGAAATGAGTGAAGTTATAAAGGTGCTGGTGACACTTAAAAGACATTTGAGAAGCTTTTTGGAGGCAAAATGTGAAAGTTGGGAAATGGTGAGATTTGGGCTTTTTTTTTTTTTAATTACTGTAGTTCCAACAACCAGCATTTCTTCATCTGCCACTATGCAGCTTTAAGTACTTTGAAATCTTGGTGATAAAACAGATCTGAAGGTACAGATGTTTTACATTCACCCCTACAATTCCAACACACAAACTCTTTATTTCAACAGCATTTTTAGTGATCGTTTCAGGAACATGAGAACAACTACATTCCAAACACTTCAGAATCAAATGCACTTAAAGTATCTTGCAGAATTCTCTCCTGAATTTCAGTATTCCCATGGCCTGGTGTCCCCCTCAGTTTGTGTTCATTTGTGGTCTCTGATGGTGCAGCTGGATGCTATTTTAACAGAGAAGCCTGCCCTTATTTGGGACAGAAATTAGCCCAGGGTCAAAGAACCGAGACAGCTGTTTACTATTACATTTTATCTTCATCACCGCACATGTGCTCTGCTTTATGTTCTCCACAGCAGCAAATGCAGCATTATTCTTGCTCCTGGTGGTACTGCAGCTAGTCAGTGTGGGTGCCCCCTTCACAGCATCCATGTCTCCACATCTCCTAAAAGCCAAGGCCAGCATCTACATCTTGACATTCCTCTGGACTGCCAATGCTTCTGGTGCCTTCCACCATCAGTGATGCTCCTCTTGCTGCTCCTGCTCTCAGCCTCTTTAGATCCCCCCAGCATTCAGGGTGACTGACTGTGATGACTGCTTTCAGGGAGCTGGCCACAGATACGAGCCAGGAGATCACAGAATCCCAGAGTGGTTTGGGCTGGAACATTGAAGGTATCTAATAGAAAGCCCCTGCAGCCGGCAGGGACATCTACAACTAGGGCAGGTTGCTCAGAGCCCCTAATAACTCGACCTGGAACGGTTCCAGAGATGGAGCATCGACCACCTCTCTGGGCAACACCCTCAGCGTAGAAAATCTCTTCTAAACCTCCCCAGTCTAGCTTAAACCGCCACGCCTTGTCCGGTTACTAGAGGCCCTGCTCAGAAGTCCGTCCCCAGCCTCCTCACAGGCCCCAACACTGCCTTCACTTGCTATGACCCCGACTTAACCGTGCAGTGCCGACTGTCTTACGGCGGCTCGTGCCTAAGGACAGGGCTCTTCGTGACGGAGCTGTTTATGCCGCGACAGTTGGCCGCTGACCAGGGAGCCTTCGGGTACCCTACGCTTCGTTCCAGCGCGGCACAAACGCCACAAGCAGCGGGTGTCCCTCTCCCGGGAGAGGCCGCACGCCGCGGACCACCTTCAGGAACTCTCGGGGGCCATCCCCTCCCGCACAGAGCCACCCTCGCGGGGCAGCCGCTCGTCCCCGTGGCAACGTAGCCCGGAGCCCGACGCTGTCCTGGGGCCGGGCTGTGCGCGGCGACAGCGGTGCCCGGGGGACGCCGCGGCCCCGCAGCCACTGCCCGCGCGAGACCCGGCGCACGCGCTGCCGTGACGCCA
>VWZE01012275.1:0-37756 GCA_013396675.1 Eubucco bourcierii | reverse complement strand
GGCCGCCGGAGGTACCGGCGGCCGCCCGTCCTCATGATGGCCTCAACCACCACCTGCACCCGGTTCACCGACGAGTACCAGCTTTTCGAGGAGCTTGGGAAGTAAGGACTGAGACCGTCGGGCGCGCACCGGTTCGGGGCAGTCGGCTCGGGGTTAGGGAACCGGCGTTATCGGGGCGGTGTGCGGGGGAAAGGAAGCGCCGGCTGTGGGGGTCGGTGCGTGATCTCGGTGACAGAGTGCCTTAGAGGTNTTGCGGCATGAGCCATCTGGCTTCCCGCCCGCCGGTCACTGCGAGGATATACGGCCCCGGGGCAGTGAGGGGCGCCGGGCGGGCGAGTTGCCCTCGGCCTCGCGCTGCGGGGGAGTTGCGCACGGCCTCGCGCTGCGGGAGCTGCTCCGTGTTTAATTGTTGCTTATTGTTAGCTCTGACTGCGGCGGGCAGGGCTGGGGGGCTCGGGCCTGGGGGAACCGTTGGCGGCCGTTGGGCGGGGCAGGGATCAGCGCCCCCCAGCGGCGGGGCGGAGAGCATGGGGGGCAGCTGGGGCGGGCGGCTGTGGGCATCGCCATGTTGGCAGCGCGCCGGGGCTGCCGTGTCACCAGTTTGGGGGGCCAGGGCCACCGCCGCTGAGTCCCCGTAGCGTGTGCCGGTGTTGGGGTGAAAATGTCCCCTTCCTCCGCCCTGCCGCCAGCGGTTACAGGAGGCGACGGGTTCGCGGCGTGAACCCGCGTTTCTGAGCAGAGTTTGCTGTTCCGGTGAATGAAATCAGTGCTGAGCGGCACTCTGAAAATCCTGTCTCTTCGGTTTTTTTGTTGGAGTTCTACCGGTATCACGCCGCTGGCTGAAAGCCATTACGACCCTGGCGGCGGCGGGCATGGCCGGGAACTGTTTCAGTCGGGCTGACAGTTGGTCCGCTTCTTGGTTGGCAGAGGGGCGTTCTCCGTCGTGAGAAGGTGCATGAAAATCACCACAGGACAAGAGTATGCTGCCAAAATCATCAACACGAAAAAGCTTTCGGCCAGGGGTGCGTATGTTTAAACCTACATTCATGATGACTCCTCCCAGCTTTTGGAGTTGTCGTGGTAAACTACAAAATTAATCCCGATAGCTAAATGATTCTTAATTGCATACATTTCACATATATATACCTATATAAAAATGTTTTTAAAAAAAATTTCCTTGGGTTTTCTTTAGGTTTTGGTGTTTGTTGTTGGGGTGGGGGTTTTACATTTTTTGAGGCTTTTTTTTTTTTTCCTCTCTGTTAAGTATTTCATGGATTGACTGTGTGGAGGTCCGAGGTTGCTGTGAAGCAGTTCCAAGAAAAGATGCAGAAATAGTAAAACAATCTAACATCGTGCAGCCTCCTCATTTTTGTGTCGAAGTTTGAATATCAGTATTTTGCAAACCAATTTTTTGGGAAAGGTTGGGGAATAGTAATTTTCCATTATAGCTCTTATTTTAAGTAGAGCTTTGCAGAGTCGTATGTTTCCATTGCATTTAAAATGTGAACATCAAGGCCTATCTGACTACAAATGCAGGAGAAGAAGTGTGCTTCTACCTCAAAGTAAACTTTGTTATGAGAAGAAAATAAAGCCAAGGAAGAAAGTATCATTTTAGGAACTAACAGTGCAGCAAATCATTCTGATTGGGGAATGAACTGTTTTGCTGTTGCAACCCAACCCACCTGCTTTACAGCTTGTTTATCCTTTTGGTGTGGTGTCTCTGTTTACTAGATACTTTGAGTGTCAGTGGATATGCCTTTAAAATACATATAGGGTAAATATAAACATACTGGGGGTGCCTGTTGTGGAAAGCAAGCTTTAAATCCAAGTCAGTGTGATGCTGGGGATTATGGATTATTGTCCCTTAACCTTATCCGTGTTTTGGTAAAGAACATGGAGATGAATAACAAACAATATCAGAGTGTAAACCTGCTCGTGGCCTGGTTTGCTTTTGACACTCAGAAATCACTGAGGGTAAACAGCAGTTTGGGTTCATTCACTACATTTAAACAAAACATTACATAGGGTGTTGTGTTCTGGTGATGTGCTGCTTACTGACACAGATCTCCCAGCATTGTGTCAGTACTCTCTATTTTAAACTGATCAGAATTCTCTGAAGACTTACTTTTTATCTTTGCTGAATTTTAGTCTTCATGCTCTCATGGCAAGATTTGTTATCCATTTACTTTTCAAAAGGTAAAGTACTCTTCTGTGGAGTTACAGATCTTAAAGGAAGACAGGTTAAGAAAACAGTTATACTTGAGAGAAAATATTTGCACAAGTTTACTTATAACAGATTTTCTTGGGTTTTTTTGTAGCACAATGATGTGATCTGTTGAATTTTGATGCTTAAAGTACACTGTGGCATTCTGTGGTGCTTTATTTCATAGACAATTTATAGGTCATTCTTAGATCATTCCACAGATTTGAGTATCTTTCAAAGTGAGACACTGTAGCAAGGTCAGCACCAGGTTATGTGCCATGGGTTTTATGTATGATGGGCTAAATCTTGAAATGCTGCATTGAGTGAATTAAAACTGTCTTCCTGAGAAGTCATCATTTGGAAATACCGTATTGCAAGCTTTGATTTTTGCACTTCTTTGTTCAAGCAGGACCAAGTTGGTCCTTCTTGTTGACTGTTGATGAGTGGAAGCATATTTGGGAGAATTTAGCCTATCAGATGGAATGAGGCAAAATTCTCAAGAGATTTTTCTACAGGTTTAGCAAATATATCTTTCCAATCCTACAGGTTTTGCAAATACACCTTATCCCTGATTTAGCCTTTACGCTAACCCAAGGCCTCTTTAGTGGAAATTGAGAAGCATTAATTCTGCTGCAGCTTCAGAACTGAGCTGTGAAATGTTCTTTCTTAACATGTGTGATGCCATGAATGCAGGGAGTGTGTTTCCATCTCTGTTTTAAGAGATCCCAGAAATATTTGAGGGTTTTTAATTGCAGAGAGGTGCCCTTTAATTGCACTTGTGGTGTAAAAACTAAACATTAAAAAGCCTCATGATGCTGCTTTCTCCTGGCTGATAATAGGTGTGCAGCTGATAACTAATGTACTGCTTTCCAAATTAAGTTTTCTTCCACTCACACCTGAGCTGCTTTGTGATGAAGGAACAGTCCACTTTTCTGTATTTCATACTTCTTACTTGAAATACCAATGCTAATGTAGATCTGAAGGGACTGCTCAGTGGATCAGCTTCAACTGTGAGCAGAGTTAATAGGTTCCTGTCTTGGAAGTGTGTCCTCTTTGTACAATGTCTGTCTCTCTGGAAGTCTTTTAAGCACTGTGTTGAATTTGGGCCTTAATGCCTGCAAGGTTGAAGAGCAGAAGTGGAAGTGTATTAATATGGAGGAGTCAAGACTCTTAAGACTAAATAAAACCTCCTTAAGGTAGCTTTGAAATTAAAAGTGATTTAGCTGACTTCAGCCCAGTTGTGACACTACTTGTCTTTGCAGTGCCCCCTCACCTCAACTGTAAGTCTTGAAGATTTATCTGAATCCTGTACTTGAGTAGTCCTAAACTGAGGAACTGATCTGGTCACAGAGGCTTATGGTGGTGAAGGTGTGTTCTCAGGTGTGTTCTCATCTGTTCCCTTGTTAGGGTCACAGGGACATTTCAGACTAATAGTGTGTGCAGAAGCATCAGCTTTGGTTTGAATTGGGAGTAAAAGGGATGCTGTACCTTTGTGCTTTTAAGTTGATGATCAGTGTTTATATATGTTGTGCTCTTATTTACATATTTTTATCCAAAATGAAATAGAAGCAGTTTGAAAGACATAACAATTTTAAGTATTTGACTTTGTGACGATTCCAATTCCACATTATTCTGATTTTACTAAGAGAATTAATAAGTGTTTGCAATTCAAATCTATTTCAATAGAGAAAAAATGCTTCTAGATTTATGGGGAAAACGTATCTCACACCCTCTGAAATGCAATAGTGAAGAAGCAGAGAAAACTAAGAACACGGAGAATGTATGTTTGCTGGTTCTGTGTTCTGTATCATTTCATCTGATGAAGTTGTTGGGATTTTCTTATTACTCAGTTTCAGTGTGCTGGTTTGGACATCAGTGTGGTGTTCTCCTTGTGTTGAAAGCAATGCAGATGAAAGTGAACTTCTCTCAGGTGCCTTGCCCTTTCCCCTGTCTGCTACAAATACCAAGTAACAAATAATCCTTTTCTTTTTGTCATTATCTGTCATTTGTCAATCTGTCATTATCATCTTTTATCTTCTTTGTTGAGAGTCTTCTGGCTTTAATCCAGATGGATTTCATATAAATAGATCCAACTTTCTTAACAGGTTAGAATCTTGTTTCCAGGTTTAAAAACAGAATTAGGCAAGTGTTTGCTTCTCTGGTCACTCTTGAGAAGATAAATTACAAATATATTTTCACTGGGTGTAATTTGTGCCAGTAAACTCATATTGACGTTTGCATTTGTAGTATCCAAAAGCACTGTGCCTTTGATGGCATTTTGATGGCTTCTGTGAGATGTTGAGGAGGATGTTCCAGTCCATTTTCTAGGGTGCTTTTGGGAGTAGCTGCCTAGACACACCTCTGCCAGCTCTGAGATTGCTGAAGCAGGAATACCAGCCTCTTTGTTTATGGGTGTACATGTTATGGAGAGTAATGTAAGAATGAGCTGGAGGTTATCCCTTCTTTGTCAGAAAGCCCTGGCGAGCTTTCAGAGACCAGCCATTCCATTATCTTCTGTGAGCTTTTGAGCTTTTAAGCCTTGGAGGCTTCACTGGTTATATCTTCCTTATCAGGAAATTTCCCAAGTCCTTGTCAGCATCTTCCTGTTCTTCAAAGATAGCATTTCCTGTGAGCTTGTCACTGCAGATGCAAGACCTTGCCAGAGGTGACTGGAGCAATTACATTTCCCTGCAACAAGCTCTACTGGGTGAAGTGCCTGCAAACCCCACCCTTTTGGAATGGTATTTTAGTGGCACTATTGAGTAATCTCACTGTGGGAAGAGTATCTCAGTGTCTGAAGCTGTCCAAGTAGGGCACCTCATGATCCCTAAAGTGATTTAAAATACATTAGGGAGATGAATGAAATGTGAAGCATATAGCATAGTGTATTTCAGTGCAACCTGTTGTAACACGGAGAGAAATGCTTTGTGTCACCAGACCAGCATGGCCTTTACTCAGGTAGGCTGTGTCAGACAGTGCCAGATGTTTTACAGGGAGGCAGGCTCTAACAAAGCTTCACGTAATCCATAAGAGGAGAATATAATTCTTCCTAACTCTTGTAGCTCAGGATGTTAATCTCTGAAGCATGCATTCACCTGTGCAAGTTATTATTATAACGCATGTGTTTTCTATGTTATTTTCTGGTCTTAGGCACACATGAAGCTGTTCTCACACATGGAGTACTGCTATGTTGTGATGTAACATGGATGTGTTTGCATATTTATCTGCAAGAATTTGATGGCAAATTACCGTAATTTAGCAGGCTGCTGACTCTGTGTTGAAAATTAGTCCATTTAGAAAGCTCAGGGTAGTAGAGAGCACTTGTAGGAGTGTTACTTAACCGAAAACCTTACAGCTCCTTGGGTTTAGGTGTTCTCCTTGGCAGATTTGGAGCTTTCGTTTTGTTTTTAGTGAAAATCTGAAGAGCTTTCAAATGCTGGTGAGAATGAGGACTTTGAAACTCATTGTGATGTGTTGGTTGGTAGTAATTTATCCTGACAGTTTAAACTAGATTTGAAATGACTTTTCCTGGCAGTTCATAGTTAAATTATCCGTAGCAAATACATTATTTGATCATTGCTTTTGTTTGTCTTCTACTTTCTTTCTCCATATTGACTACTGCTGCTCTTACTAAAGGAAATTCCCTTTAGAGCTCATACACTGATGGATCTTAAACGCACTACATCAACGTTTGAAGATGCCCCTAGTGCACTTATTAAAGCTTCTTGCTGGTATTCTTACTGGGAGGAGTGTGCTAGCAAAAGACAAAGTTGGAGTGCATACTTTTATTGTGTTTCCATGTGGAGCATGGTGTAGAAGGAATTGTGATGTACTCTGCTGCTGTTCTTGTTGCGTTCCTCAGAAAATTGACCTTGATGCACGACTTCACTCACTCTAAAACCAGTGCTTACAAGTTGTCCCAAAAGCTGGAGTTTGTGGAGGTGTGTCCATTAATTGCAATGGACATGGCACTCTAATCCAACGTGTAAAACAACTGGGAGGAGGTGTGGAGAATTAAAAAGGTGTTTGCATCATCTCAGTTTGACCAAGCCCCACTGGGTGCTGCTGGGATGAAAGTATGTAAGGGACACTCCTCTGCACAAACTCCAGGCTTGCTATGCGTGCCTGAAATTACAAATGAGTTGAATTGATCCCTCTTGGGAGCTTCCTGTTTTCTCTCATTGTGTTCATCGCTGCTTTGGCCTGGACCCTTTTGGCTTTCAGATCTTTTCCTCCAAAATGTTAACAACAAAGGGATTTTTGAGGTCTTACCTGGGTACTGCTTTCCTGCCACTTCCTGTCAGAAGCTGCAAATTCTGTCACTGATGTGTGCCTCTTCTTTCTGTGCTCACTCACTGCAAACTGGGCACTTAACTGCATGTGGGAACAGCTCTGTTTTGTTACAGGTTGGTTCTGTCTGCAGATAATCCTGTATATACAAAACATGGAGTTATGGCTACTGCCATCTGAAACCACAGGTCAACTGAGGTCTTTAAGTGACATGCATCTCTCCTTGCTGACAACCAAGTAGAAGTCTTCCTGAAAGAACTGAGAGTGAATTGCTGAGGGTTTGGTGTGCGTCAAATTTCAAAACCTCTCATAGTTTTAAACCATAATTAAATAAAAATTATATTAAAATGTGAAAGTCCTACCTTATGTAGGAAAGTCCTCCCCTGTGTTTGTCCAAATACTACAAAATATTTATTGACTTTCTGTGGTTATGATTAGGGGCTTGTGGAGTCATATCTGCTACTTTTATTTACACTTTTAGGATTCCAAGATGTGAGTTTGGGTTTTAGGCTTTTTTGACCACTTCAACTGTTGCTTGGGGGGAAAAAAAGGAGAATACTTCATTATTTTCTTCCCTCATTTAATTGGGAAGTGCCTGATCTGAGTGACTGAAATAAAAGTTAGCTAAATATTTTGCTTTGCAGCTGTAAGTACTGCCATAACAGGGCTTTTCATGTATCTGTCCTTCATTTGACCTCCTGAGAAATGTAGGCCAGGGTGTTTCATGTGTCAAGATCCAGCTTCCTCCTTCATATAAATTCATTGTGTAATGCTTTGTTGAGGATATTGTGGGGATTTTTAAAAGATTATATGAGAAACAACTTCCACTGTTCATTGAAAAGGATTAATAGAGAGCAAAACCCTAACTTAAAGATGGTAGTGCTTTTTGTTTTATTCCTTATTAAAAATAATTGTGCCTTGAATCTGCAGAAACATCTGCTGTGTTCAGAGAGCCGCAGAAATCCAACGTGTCTGTTTATTCCCTCTCTACATTGAACTCTGTGTAAATCTCTGTGTGCATGTTTGTGCAAACTCCTGCTCTGTTTATTTCTAGTGTTAGGAGAAATGTCCTGATATCAGAGAGAGTGGAGAATTGTAGCATTTCCCTCCAATTGTGCTGTTACCCAGTGTTGTTTTCTGGATTGCTGTCAGTTGTTCTGGAATGCATTGAGTTGTGACTGTTTGAATAAGAGAACTTGTTTTAAAGCTTTCCATCCCTTCTAATTCCTGCAGCACCTGACTGGAAGTTGCTGGATATATTCTGCTGAACTGAGAGTTTCCTTAATTTCTCTTGAATCTGGTGCCGCTGGATAGAAGCAGTAGCTAGAGTTTAGAGGCAAAAAAGCTGGGAAGGGGAAACTTTGGCCAATTTGCAAATACATCTTATCCCTAATTTAGCTTTTATGCTAATCCAGGGTCTCTTTAGTGGAAATTGAGAAGCATTAATTGTGCTAGAGCATATATTTCTTTTTCGTAATTAAGTTTTTAAGTCTAGAGAATGATAGTTAATATGCTGAACAAGCTGCTACAGAGATGTCTGTGCACCTCTTGGTTTAAGTTGGTGCAGTGGGGCTTTGCCTACCTGGTGATCTGAGGTAGCTTCTATGAGGTGTATTCCTGTATATCATGGGAAGCTTTGAGAAGAAAACATGCATGCTTAATTTAATAGCCAATCCCCCAAACATCTCAAAAATAACAAACCACATTTTGTTTACCAATGGAAATGTGATGGTGTGGATGTTTATTAATCAAGATGAAGCATTTTGGTTTTTGATGGGAACCCTTTTTTTTTTAAATTTGAACCTGTAACCAAGAACTTAGCCACTGCTGCAACAAATTAACATCTTGGGGATGCTTTCCAAGGGAACTGTCTGGCATCCATAAATCCATAATTAATTTCTGCTTTGGCAGTCACATTCACCTCAAATGCAGAGCTGCTTGTTCAAAAAGCTCACTGAATGGTCATACGGTTTCTTCTGCTCAGTTACAGCCAGATCAGTCAGTCGGGTTGTCAGCTGAACAACCTCTCCTTCTGAAATGTGGTGTGTAGGGAGTTGATGCTTTTTATTGTGCGTTAGATTTGACTCTGCTGGCATACAGTTGGCAACATTGTGGAAAGCATGGCTACGGTTTTATTCTTTTGGTGTAGAACTTTACCCAAACCCATCTTTAATCATCTTTAGCCCTTCCAAAAGATTCATCCAACCCTGTGGTCACCTGCTGGCAGCTTTTCTTACCTGTCAAAGCTTTAATTGATTTGTGTGTGGTTGTGAGTAGTGCCCTGTCTCACGTGGTAGGCAGCGTTCTTCCACATGCCCTCCTTTGCCCGTGCTGCACTGAACAGTGTACCTTGCCCAACAAGGAGCATTAACAGACTTCCATGGAGTGAAGAGAGTAACACACCTCTGCTGTAAAGTTTCATCATCTCTGCACATAAGAGGAGGAGAAACATAAAGCCGAAGCTTACACTTGTGGCAAGCAGTCTACTTCAGGTGCTTTCAGAACTTTATTCTTAATTTAATTATAGTCGGGAGCTGCTTACTTGTAAATTTTCCGCCATGTGAATGCAAGTGTTGCAGCAACAGTCACGTTGCATATTCATGTTGCTGCATGAACAGATGGGGTTCCTACATAATATCCATATTTGACAATCTGATGGGATTTGCCAAGCCTAAGCTTCAATTTAAATGTTAACCTCTTGGAGAGATAGGTTTGTGATTTAATCAGTCAAGGGAGGCCTTGAAGTTATTTGTGTAGCACTGCAGATTTCGAGCTAGTGCTCAGGAACGATTTTGGTTTGAGAGACTTCTTGTAGGCATGGTTTTAATAGGCTATTACTCATTAGAATGAACAGTCACCAGATTCAGAGATTCCTCTTGAAACCTTATTTGGCCGATGTTATTCCTATCCTTCGGGTCAGTGAAGATGTACGTTCAGTTAAAATGCAGTGTAACATGGACAGGGTTCTCTTGTTGTGGTGCTGCCCTTCAGGGAGGATTTTGTACTGTAGGGCAGATGACCTTCAGCTTCCCTTGGGGCAGCTCCAGTTTGGGTTATTAAAAGTCACTTAAAGACTTTCTTTTACACCTTTTTTAATAGAAAGATGTCACAGATGTTAAGTGTCTCCAATATAAAAGTAATTTTCAGGACACAAAGCAACCTTTGAAACCTACATTAGTGCTTTATGAAACACTACAGCTATGAAAATAGGAAGCTCATCTTGGTGCTCTGTATACCACATATCCTGCTTTTAGAAATGAGTAAAAGAAACTGAGGTGTAAGATTGATTGCTTAGTATTTGTTTTCTTTATGCAACGTGGACAGCTACAAAATTGTGGTTAGGCTTGCAGTGATAAATGCTCGTGGGACTAAATGCCTTGCTGATCGTGGCATAAAATCCCCGTTTTCAGTGTTTTTTAACATCACCAAAAGTGGAGGGAAGAAAAAAGGATTTAATGTCAGATTTCTGTGTCTTTCTATGGTGCTCTTGTTGATACCATCGTTTATACTTCGTCAGTTTTAGCATGTTAGAAACATTTCTAGTCGGTCACTCTTCCAGTTATAATCTCGCAGTAGTCTTAATACTGGAGAAGTGTAAGATTTAATAGGATGATGGGTACTGGTGCTGGATGGAAGAGCTTCCAAAACCCAGTGATGTTTCTTTTATGCCTTCATGATCTTTCACAGCTGTTGTGGTTTTTGGGAGGATGGAAGGAAAAGAAGGGAACTGGAATAGTGTGCCGTATTTGTGTGTGTGCCACATGCGCGTTTGATGCAGAAATAAATCCAGGAGATCTTGGCAGAGCCTGTGTGTACCCAGCCAGCTTGTTTGCTGAGGGAAAATGTTTCATGCTGAAAGACCTATTAAGTAATTCTGCTTGTAATGAGGGCAAGAATTGGTGTCTTTAAGGTTTTGTTTATTTGTGGCTAACATGATTTATCTAAATTAAGTAATAAATTGCTTTCAATGCTATATTAATCAAAACATGCTCACTAATGAGATTAATTTTCCCTGAGTAGATGTTGCTTATGTGTGGTCCGTCTCCCCTTTAAGAGATGTGTGTTAATAATAATACAGATGTTTTGGGGACAAGATCAGTAACACAAAGCCTTGCATGCTAATGGTGGTAGGCTCAGCATATTGTAGTAATGGGCTTAGGAGACCTGAAGAAAGGGAACAAGGACTTATGAATTAGATGTATGTCAAATATATAACAGGTGATTATTTTAAGCCTCAGAAACATGAAGATTAATATTCCATTCACATTTTTCAAACTAGTTTTATTTCATTCACAAAATAGTTGCATCTCAACAAAGTTCATACTCCTTTAAATACAAAATATTTGAAAAAAGTTGTCCTTTTCCCTTTAAACAGGATTGATTCTCCTCTGTCCCCAGCTGTTTTCTTGCTTAGATAGTTTTGAATGGTATGGATTTGCCATTCACCAGTACTCAAAATGAAAGTAATAATTAGTTCGTTTTGTTTTTTATTCTCAGTGATCTGTTCTTTCATGTTTCAGGTAACAGCTTCAGTCTAGCTAAAACTGATAGCTTCCTCTTTCAGATCACATTTATCCATTATCCACTGTCAGATTTTGCAGAATGAGAAAACATTGGAGCATCTGTCACCTGGGGTTAGCCTTAGGAGAAAAATGGAAAATAAAATCAAAGCGTATCCAAGGCAAAGCTGAGTCCCTCAACAGAGTAAACAATCTCATTCACTAATCAGGCTCTTAAAATTAACTGGGTAGGTGAGTGGCTTAGTTATTTTGGCTTTACTGAAGACAGAATTTAGTTCTGCACTCTTAAAAAAGATTTCTCATGTACAGCCTGAATTTATTCATGGACATCATTTATTGTTTGTACCTAGTTTGTCCTTCAGAGAGGTTTTTATCAAGGCTGATCTTTTTTGTATTACTTGTTTTTAACAGCTGCCTTCCTTTTAGCTTCGTCCTGTATGACAGACTTCCCATTATGTGGCTATTTTTCATATGTGCTCTAAGCTATTTTTTTTTATTTTATTTTTTTTAATATATGTGAATATTTAGAATCAGGAGTTGAAATAGACAAGAAGTAAAGTCAGGTGAGATCCCACGAGTGGATTTAATCATCTCCTGTGTCTGCATGAGAGGATCTTGTTTGGTAAAATACAGTGTTTTATTTACATGTTCCTTTGATTCATTCTAACGCTGGTACTTAGGAAGCTTCTTTGGTAACTTCACTGCAACTTTCCCCTTCAGCACTACATTTCTTGTCACCCCTTTTGCCAGTTTCTGACCAACTTCAAAGCTAGTTTGATAACTGTCATTTTTACTGCATCTTGAACAACAGAGCTTTGCAGGAGGCAGTAATCCCTGCCTGGAGAGAATCCACAGAGTAATGTTTCAGGGGACTTGCTGTACCCAACCAGTAGCTGATATGTATAGATGTAGGTAGATACTTGCTTTCTTCTTCTCTTCTGTCTTTGGTACAGTTTCTCAAGGCCATGCATATTAGAGACCTAAGTCTAAAGCCAGTTCTCCCCACCACAGGCATGTTGTGCAGTTTGACATCATAGCTTTCTACCATCCTGCTGCTACTCTCACCTTTGTCCAAGGTCTAGTGGAAACTGCTGTGCAAATAGCTCCATGAAATGAAGCTAAATTAGGAATAGTTTCTGTGAGTGTTGACTTGTTTCTGCACCCACAGATGCTCATCTCTTCAGCAGAAGAGCAAATGTGCTTACAGATGCTCAGTTCATTGTGTGTTTAAAGAAAAGTTGTGTCGAGTCACACACTAAATGAACCGAAACACTTTCACAATCTCGCTGGCTGCTGTTGACTGGTTCAGTCAATAAAATAGAGGGTATAAAAACACCCAACTACCTTAGTATGAAGGGTTCTTCAGATGCTGTGGCCATTGTTTGTCTTTTTTAATCAGAGGTTCATTCCCTTACGTTTTCATGAGATGATCTTTGTAAACAGCTGGTGTTTCACTGTGGTAGTGAACAGTGGAATCTTTCTGGCCAGGCAGAATGTGCAAGCTTCTGGTTCCATGAATGGTGCTGTGTGCAGTTCTCTTGGCTAGTTTGTGTTTGTAGATTTTGATGGGATCTGGGCAGTTACCAGTGGACATGCTGGTCTGAGGAGCTATGTTAGAGGACTCCTCTGCTGGTCTCAGATAAGCATGCTGGTGCTCCCATGAGCGCTTTCCCTCTGAGAGATGATGGTGAGTAGTGAGGTTCCGTGATCTTTTTGTGGGCACTTGATGCCAGTTCTAATTTCTTGGTAAAGCTTCTGAAAGAAGGGGCTAGATTGGTGCATTTAAAGTTTTGAGCTCTGAATGTGTCTCTTTGGAAGAGAAAAGCTGTAACTATATTAAGTATCTACAATCTGATGATGAAAATGAGGTGATTTAACATAAATCAGCAGTGGTTGTATATTCAGCAGTGCAGGTAGGTGTGACAGCAGAGTGCATTTGGCTAGCAAGTGTAAGCAATCACTACCTAAGATCAGTACCTGAGTTTGCATCTGACACATTCACTTTCCTAGGCAGAAAACCAGGTTATTTTTTATTAAAAACTAAACAAGTTTTAAAACAAACAAAAAAACCTTAATAGTAAACCAGAAAGTGTCACATATAAGGTTATGGCAAGCAGCATGTGGATTTTATTTTAAATAGGTACCTCCCACATCTATAAATGAATAGAGTATTAAGCTTCCTTGCTTTGTAAATATATAAGTTGATTGACAGGCTGAGCTTTCTAAAGCAGAAGTGTTTTGATAATTTGTTGAGATTCTCCCTGTTACAGATCATCCTTATTAGAAGGAGGAAGGGAAGGAGATCTCTGCAAAGAGAGTGATGCTCCCTGGTAGGGCATTTTAGAAGCTGCATAGTTCTACAGAAAATTAATTATTAAAAAAAAAAAAAAAGATTATAGCTTGTTTCCAGTATTGAAATACAGACAAGGTGTGAAAGAAGTCTATGGTAATTCAGAATTAGCACTGGCTCCTGTAGTAAATAATAGAATTTTATAGTCATCCCAAGGCCAGTATGAGTATTATCAGACCTCAGTAGCCAAAGGCAAATGAATTTGTATGACTGTTCTTTATATCTCTGAAATACTGAGCAGGCTATGAAGGAACCATCAAAGCATGTAAGACTTGGTCTGAGAACTTCAGTAGATGATGTTTAAGCTGTTGTGCTTTATTTTGCAACTGCGACAGACTTAAGTGCATAGAGGCAGGAAATTCCACTTGTGGGCAATAATTTTCTTCAACTGCTGTAACTCGATCATGTTTAGTCTAGAATCTGTATCCTTAGCAACTTCTGGTGAGATAATAGAGGGATATGGGCAGTTTCAGAGTCTGTGCTATTCATGTATCCTCATGCACACTTACTCTACGAGTTTTGTTTGTTAAGATATTAATAGCTTCTGGTTTGGGAACCATTGTTCTCAAACCTGCTTGAGGTTTATGACATGGGCCTCTGAGTTTGGCATGTGTAGGTTTGGTGGGGTTTTGTTTTTTTTATTGTGTTTTGTGTTTGTTTTTTAAATTGAAATTATTAGATCCCAGCTCTGTGAGATGGGGCTACTTTAACCTCGTTGCAAGGTAATCTGATTATTTTAAACACTGCCACTTTCAGATTGTCCCTTTTGCTTGAAATGTGCACATTACCCCTTCTGTGCTGTGCGAATAGCCCATGGAACAAAAGTTCTTCTGGTTGAAATGTCGAAAATCTTCTTTGAAAGTGCATGCTTGTTTGTATGGGTTGTGCTTGGCTTTGGGATAAATGTTACACTTTCCGACCACATTAATGTGTAGCATCTAAGCACTGTAAATGTGCAGTTAGTACCACAGCACACTGTATGCTTAAACCAGATTTCTTCTTGAAACTCTGGATGTGTTTGAGTGTACATTTGCTCCGGTTTTATTTTATACTCTTGTACTTTGAATCAAGTCTTCTCCGGTACTGCAAACAGAGCTTTAGCCTGTGATAGTGTCATTTCTCTTTCAGGGTAGCATTTAACCTTTCCTACCAGGAATCCACTCCGCCGTAGTTTTGGTTCAACTTTCTGAATGTTGAGTTAAACCCATCTGTAATGATGTGAAAATGTGATGTGGGCTGCCAGTTGGGAAATTCTGGGGTGCCAGAGGCTATTCTATTGCGTTGTGTGGTTATGGACTACCTGCCAGATAGAGGAGAAGATATTCTCCAGAAAAGGAAACATTGGAATGGGTAATAGTTCCCAGGAGGGAAAACTTTGTGGATATTTTAAGATTAAACATCTGGAGGGGGAAAAAACCTGGTTATCTTATCTGGAAAGTGTGATACGCATTTAGCCTGACTTTTTTGTTGGTAGTTTTGCCCTTTCAAGAAGCAAAAATGTCCTGGCATCATCATCTTTCATTCTGGCAGGAGAGCTAAAGAAATATGCACAAAGGAAAAGTATCTGCTGCTAATAGAACATTCAGTGATAAACTGTTCAAGGTTTATCTTGAATGATCTCACATCAAAATACAAAGCAGAACAAAGTGTTGCAGTGTAGTTAACTTCTGTCAGTGTTTACAGTGATACTCTTATCTTGTTAGTATGGGAAGACTCTTCATATTTTCATAAGACTGTCTATGAAACAGCTGAATAAAATGATCTGCCACTACTTCAGCCTGATTCCCATTAAATAAGTGGATCTTCTGTGGTGGGTTGTTGAGTGACAAGCACTGCAAATGCACTTGAAGTTTTCCTTAATGACTAAGCTTCTGTGCCTCAATAGGAAAATGAAAGGCTGTGCGGGAGTGAGCTGTGTTGTCAAACCTGTCATCAAGTTCTCAGAGATGGTTTGAGTACTTGTAATGTTCTTCCTTTAATTGACTTGGAAACTTGCAAAAGGGAAAAGCAATTTTTAAAGGTACTGGGAAAATTCTGCTTCAGGATTAGCTGTAAAAAGACCTAAATTATTAGTTAGAATTATTAAGGTTGGAAAAGACCTTTAAGGTCATCGAGTCCAACTGTAACCCAGCTACCATGACCACACAACTATGTCCTGAAGTGCCACTTCTATCTACGTGCTTCTTGAATGACCCCAGAGATGGTGACTCCACCACTTCCCTGGGGAGCCTGTTCCAATGCCTGACCACTCTCTCAGTAAGTTTTTTGTAGTATCCAAGCTAAACCTCCCCTGGCACGACATTTTCTCTTGCCTTATCACAAGTTACTTGAGAGAAGAGACTGACACAACCTCACTCCAACCCCCTTTTAGTAGTTCTAGAAAGCAGTAAGATCTCTCCTTAGTATTTTTTTTTTCCCAGACTAAACAATGCCAGCTCCCTCAGCCACTCCATGTAGCATGTGCCCTTCAAACCGCTCACCAGCCTCCCTGCTCCTCTCTGAATTCACTCCAGGACTTCAGTGTCTTTCTTATCCTGAGGCACCCAGAACTGAATGCAGTAGTCAAACCATGGCCTCCCCAGGGCCTAGTACAGGGGCACCCTCTCTTCCCTGTTCCTGCTGGACACACTGGTTTTGATACAGGCCAAAATGCCATTGGCCTTCGTGGCCACTGCTGGGTCAGGTTCAGCTGGCTATCTGCTAGCACCACAGATGCTTTTCCACCAGACTGCTTTCTAGCCAGTCTTCCCCTAGCCCGTGGCACTACTTGGGGTTGTTGAGACCAAAGAACAGGACCTGGTCCTTGGTTGTAGTGTTGTTCTCCATGTTTGTCAGAAAACTGAATACCCTGAGGATGATGAGTCTGACTGTTACAGACTGAGGCAAAGAAAGCATTGTCTGTCTGCAGAGCTGAACTTCTTTTAATGTCCTAGCAGTCATCTGTGCCAAAATACACAAGGAGCTTTGGAAGCACATCAAGGTGGGGATCTGAGAGGAATCCATGTCAAACTCATCTTTATCTGGTCTTTTCATTATGGGCTTCATCATGATCCCCCCAGATCTGCTGCTGCCAAGGAGCAGGGCAGTGCAATTGTTTCCTGTGATAGCAGCTTTTTTGCTACCTTTAGCACCAGTGTCATGGCCAACACTTAGTACTGCATTGGTTTTGCGCTCTTGTGGTGGGCTGTGGTTGATGTCGTCACAAGGATATGTAATTCCTCTTCCAAAGTGTGATTTTCTGTTTTGTTATCTCAGCAGAATGAACTTTGAAGAATAACTTGTGGAACTGTTGGATTTATGCAGTTATACAGTGCCAAGGACAGATGGGGAGGCAATGCTATTAAAATGGCAGATGGTTCTATTCCACCCTCTGCCAAAGATACTAAAATAAAAGATCCAAGTATGTCCCTTAACTTCTGATTTCTGAGGTTTCTTTTAGGAAATAGCATATTCTATATTTCACTCTTTTATACTTCTCCAGTGATTGCCCTTGAACATCAGGAGCTAAACCAGGAAGCAGAGATTTGCCCTCAGAAAGACTAGAAAAATACATGGTCTAGAGAGCTGATTTCAGAATTGCCTTTCGTCTTCCAAAACATGAACAAATGACTGGAACGATGTTAGGAATTCTGTTCACGCACTTGTCACGCCGCATCCTGCGTCAAACCAAGCGTAGGATTCTGAGGGTGATCCTTTTCACCATCTTCTGCTGTATCCCAGGAGGGTTTAAATCAGTTGGAAAGCACGGATGAAATCTGTGCTCTAATGTTGACAGGTGACAGCCACATGGAAATGGCAATTTCCATCCGTTTCTGAAAACACACATGTAACTAGCAATTACTTGGATGCTTTTCAGTGTTGGAATGATGTTACACAGCAAGTGACCACTAGAAGTAGCCTGCCTCTGTTACCCCGTTAATGCTGGAGCTGGCAGGAAAATTGCACAGTGTGTCACAAACATTGTATGTGTGTGTGGCATTGCTGCCACTCATCCAGGCAGTATTGAGCCAAATCAGGATAACTCAAACTATTCTGGTTAGTAGAATGTATTCAATGAGTCTGGTAAATGTTTAAATTTCAGACAGTCTAGTCAAAACTCAATTTTCATCCTCATTTTACACCAAATGCTAATTACTGATGGCCTTGCTGCTTCTTCCCGTGACTATAAAAGGTTTTTGTGTCTGACATGAGAACAGTTTTGTAAGTAGCTTTCTCAGCTAACCATTTAACTAACCACTTGCTTTTTGCCCTAGTTATGTTTAGGTTTGGCACACTGTATTTAAAGTGACTATTTGACCATATGACTGTAAAACATCCAGAGTGTTCTTTAAACAGTACTGTTTCTGACCATGTTTCTTGTGTGTTGAGGAATAACGTATGAAATACTTGTTAGAGAAAGGAACTGTGCCTCTGCCTGGGAGGATGTGTTCCTGTTGGCAGTGAGATTTGTATTGTGACCCAATTGCTGTTAGTGAAGAAGCCATCAGGCAGATTATCAAACTGAACTCCTCTCTTAAGGAAAGCCCAATGCAGGATGCTTGCCATGGTTCCTAATTTTCAGATGTGTTGCTCGAGAGGTGCCACATGTTCTCCATGAGAAAAAGATCTTGTAATGCTTGTTCACCTTTTCTCAGTGTCTTTGCGTGTCCTGAAGGGGATTATCTGTCCAATAAGCTCCTTAGTTGTCCTGCACAGGCCTTTTCCTTTACAACTACTCCCTCAAGATATTTATAGGTACAGCATTAACAATCTATGTCTTCTTAGAGGGCAGAATGGGTATTTATTTAGGCTTTTACAGGCTCCCTGTGCTGCTGAGGAAATTCACCCAGTAGAGTTGTCTCTACGTGAACATCTTGCACAATTCAGAGTCCTATGGAATATTTGTTTCCTGTGGGCAATGACCCTGCTGGATTATTTTCTCCCCTCTCCTTACATTTCTGCTATACATAAGACAGAGGTGGCTTGTGAACATAAAATGCAGCAGGAGAAAAGAGCAAATGGAGGGGGTGAGGAACAAGAGCATGGATTTTTTTACTCATGATGCTGGAAAACTCTGAAAACTTAATAGCTGCTTCACTTTCTTCATGATGCTTTCCCGTGACACTATGCAGTCAACCTTCAAGGGATAGAAAATGTCCTTGTGCTGCACACAATTACTCACAAGAACACATTCATACTAGGAGGCAGATTATACCACGAAAAGGATGTTTTTCTGCTGTAGTTACCTAGTATATGTTTATGTGTGTACTGTCTCTTCGAAAGAAACTTGGTTCGTACCAGCTGATGCTGTTTGGATGGATGATAAAAAGCATGTATGAAAGGTGAGACCAACAATCTCTGAAAAGGCTGCTTAACTGGAGAGCAGAAATTACCACTTCAGTTTTCATTGAGAGGTGTGTCTCATGTAGCTTAAGATCATTTTCACATTAAACATTCAGGATACTGTTCCTTCCGTACTTAATTGTGCCTGTAAGCTATCATTAGTTACTGCACAGACATACAGATCTTCTGAAGAGGTTCTTCAGCTATTATTTCTGTGCATAAACTGTTCCTAAAGAATTTGCAAAGCTATTAATCCTAAGTTACTTCTAAGAAGTCTTGTCCAGCTGATTTTACTTTTCTGGCTCAAGTAGGAAATATATGTGTGTGTGTGTGTGTGTATATATATATATATATATATATAAAAAAATATTTTTTTTTCCCTGAAAGACTTGTTCTAAAAACAGAAATGTAAGGAAGACCATCTAGTAAGTCAAGTTTTGTGCTTTTAGACTTCCCACTTAAATGGTCTCTCTATGAAGCTTTTCACTGTTAAAGCATCAGCCTTGATCTTGGGTATTTCTCTTGCAATGACTGGTATCACAAGGTAACAGAATGGCAAAGAATGGCTAGTGAGTTTGGGTAGAATAATTCTGTGGTTTATACTTGTTCATCCACATCCACATCCAAATGAAGATACCTTGCTTCATTTGCATCTTGTTAAATTTTGACATGAATAAGACAGAAAAGCTTGTTTTGGGATAATTAGGTGAAACAGAATCCTTTTCTGAACAAATTGAGAGGTGCAGAAATTAGCAAAGTTGGAAAATTCCAGGTGGGCAGTGAAACATGCTAAGTGAACTCCTCAGATTTGAAGAGGAAGAGGGGGCTCCCTTTTGTTGGAGGTGAGAAACGGGATAGAAAATGCACTCAAAAATCCCAAACTGTTTCTCTAGAGGAGAATGGACTATTGAAAACTTCCTCAAGAAACTTTGATACCTTTTGCCCCGAATGTGGAGCAGAGCTCTTCTGAACTGCTCATGGAAGAAGTGCATAGGAAACACTGCAGCTGTCATGTATCATGGAGGAATTGAATATACGTCTGAAGAACATTCTTCTTTGCTGCCCAGGCAAAATGAGTTCTTGGCTCCCTTTAAACCTGGAGGGACAGCTGCTATATTGTTGGATTTTTGCATTAGCATTCTGCATGCTAAAGAAGAAATTTTACTTAGCCTGGAGGAACTCAATAATATTTTGTCTAGTCCATGTCCATTACTCAAAGCAAAGTGATTACTTTCTCCTCCACACCCCCTTGGACAGGTTGTGTTTATTGGTTATGAAGAAGCACCAGCCATATAAAAATCTTAGGAAAAGCATATTAAGCAGAGCAGAGGAGCAACACATTCTGCACTGTTTATGTTGGAAGGAATGTGAAGACTTTACGAATTTTTTGCTTTAAGTATTGTACTGTGTGATTCTGGTATCCAGTGACTGACCATTGCCAGTATATTCACTACAACTGAATGGTTGATTTAGCTTTCTAGGCTCTTTTTTATCCTTTTTTTTTTTTTTTTAAAAGATTCTCTCTCACAGGCCTTTTTCTTAATTTAAATAAAATAAATGCACACCTTTACATTCTAAGGGATTTCTACCCTATTATTTACGCACACATTCACATATTACTTACTGTTTGAGTTGAATGGAAAGTAAATAAATAAAAAAAATCCTTCCAAATACCCAAAATCTTTATCAAATGCAAGCAAAATTCTGGTATTTATAGTAGTTAGTAAGTTTTAAAGTAGTAATTAGTATTTAGGAGTGAATTGGTTCTTGTTGAGGTTTCTGGGCATCATGTTTGTGGTTTCTAACAAAGTTACTTTAGCTAATCTGGCTTGAACAAAAGTGCTTCTCCACGCATTTGTTCTGCCTTCTCTTTGCTGGTGCACTAATCTCTAGGGTCATCTAAAGAGCAGAAGAATTTCTGTGCTGAGTGAAGATGTGTTAGACAAGCTTTTCTGATCAGAGGTTCACTTGCCCTTTGAGTGTCTTGGTAAATCCTGAATGGTTTTTGAGTGTGGAAGTCCTCCGTGTTTCAACCTGATCTGAGTCCTTGGGTGACATCCCGGTCCTTCTGACACTTGAGTCGTCTCTATTGAGTCCAGACTTGAAACAATTCCTTTTCAGTGCTTTTCTCCCAGTGTTTTCTCTTTTGAATCTTCACTGTTTTCTTTCACTCTTGGGTTTATATGTGTAGTAGTAAGCATGGCCAATTCTTTCACGTTGTTCTGCTGCATTGTTGCTTGTTTTTTCTTCAGGTGTTGATTGCAACTTCGTTTGAAGATTTAGCAGTGAAAGCCAAATGTAGCCTTTTTGTGAACATCCTGTTGAGAACGCTCTGATTTTGCCAAAGCTTTAGTTCACAAGTAGTAGATGGAGAGTTTTAAGATGCATGAATGTGCAATGCTTAATTTTGTTGTCTGGAAACCATTCTTTGCATCCCATTAAACCTTTTGAACTGCCTAATTTGATCTATAAGCAGAAATATTGGCATGTGACTCTTAACTGCAGATATGTTGAATTGAGATATGAGTGGACAATTAAAAAATATGTCTTTAAATAGAAGTGCTGTCTGGGCTGTAGCCAGCCCATTAAGCAAGCTGTCGCACTGGAGCCTGGAATCCTCTTGGAGAGAAGTTGGAGATAAAAGTTCTTGAAGTAGTTTAATAGTGAAAAAAGTAAAAGTGGGGATAAGGAAGGGAGAACGTGGGGCTTGGGGAAAGGTAAGCATGTTCAAATTTTGTCTGTTTATCGAAGTAATTTAGAAGTGAATTTAGGCTCTCCTGTGACAGGTGATTGATATTATTTCACATTATTAGACTCTGAACAAATACTTAAATGTGAAGGAGAACTTGTATTAATTTTAAATGAGTTCTTAATCATTGAACAGTGACTTTACTCTGACTTGTAGACTGCTAAGTTGGTGCATTGTGTTCTTATTAAACCAAACAAACCTTATTTCCTGCTCTGCTTTCCTAAGCTGTACTAATGTGTTATATATAGTGATGGCTCTTCTCCCTCTGGTTTAACAAAGTAAAAATAAAACTCATAAAGCTGTCACTCATGCACACACTAACATAAAGCAGTCCCAGCTATGGTGGTATTGGGTGAAGTGATTTCTTAGTCTGCTCTAGCTTTTGTACAGCATGGCATAGTGAATTCAGATAGGCTACTGCTTTTTCCACTGGAATATACTGATGGATTTCTACATCAGAAGAGCTTGTGTTGTCCTGGAGGATGATGTTTCTGCTCTACTGAAAAAGCCAAAATACAAATGCAGAAGGGAAACTCAGTAAAAATCATGGGTTCTTTTAGTTTTGTTTTGGCTTACCTGTGAGGATTTTCAGAGCTGTCTTTGGTAGTAGCAAGTGAAGCCTTATATGTGGAGCTTAAAGCTATTTGAGGATTTGACCCATTGATCTTGCTTTCTGCTAAGTTAGGATGAACAATTAATTGGCTGTAGAAACCTGTTAAACTTCCAGTTGCTTAACAACGTCAAAGCAAACAATAACTACCATGTGTTTTCTTTAAGCTTGTTTGTATTTAAAATAGCCATGATCATGTCAAGTGGAGACATGACTAAAATGTTCTCCAGACAAACTGCTTTTATAATTTAAATTAAATGGAGTTCTAAGTACTTATTTGTTACATTTGATGATTTGCATTATCTAAACTTCTCCATTTGTTTTTTGTGTCACTCTTTCATTTACACTGGGGCTATCAACTTGCATTTTTTGGTGGCAGTCTCTTGTTTGTGTGCGGGAGACATCAGATAGGATGTTGAAACACTAGTGCTCTGCCAAAGGTACCCAAACCTCTCAGCCTTAGAAATCTCCTGTTAGACTGAGAAGAATGGGGGAAATGAATTATGTAATAATATCAATTTATGTGCATACCTTAGAGTAAAGCACAAATCATTTGGCTTCAGGAATTAGAAGTATTAATTCTGTGAGGAGGGCAAATACTGATTGATGCAATGGGATTAGTGAGTTACCGACAACATTTTTTGTATGAGGGTTGCCAAATTAACTGGGAACCTGTAACGTTTTCTTTAAATGAAGGAGGAATTTCAGTCATAAAAGTTCAAGTATAGAGCCAGTGTGACAGAAAGCCTACACAACAGCTGAAATGTTTGTAAAAGGAGTTGGTTCCCTCCATTATCTCAGGACTGCTGCATGCACAAGTAGCACAGTTTCTGGATGGTCTTCAGCCAGCAGCTTGCACCCAGTTGTACATAGCAATGAGTTTCAGGCATGTTTTGACATGCAGGCGGCACTTCAGTGTCCAGTTGCTGTTTTGGCTTCCCAGAAATGTAGATTAGCTTGGTGGTGAAAAACTATGAACCTGCAAAATGATAGCTTTAAAATTTTCTGAAGTTTACTATCTTGTGAAGTAGTTGCCAAAAAATAATTTTGTAGCCTTGGAAGGGGTAAGCATTTTAACTGTGTTTAGGCAGACTAAGTGAGGCCAGAGAATCAAATATTCGCCAGCAACATTTAAGATCTTTTTTATAGAAGTATGTGCATACAGGGGTATTTAAACTAACAGCACTGTGAGCCAAGATTGATTACTTATGTGTAACTTAGAGCTCTTGTATATACAAGGGAACATTCAGGAGAGATCAGTTGAGCTGACCAGCCTTGTACAGCAGAGCTTCATCTTGGGACCCATTTATTACTGGATTCACACAATCACAGAATGGTAGGGGTTGGAAGGCACCTCTGAAGATCATCTAGTCCAACCCCTAGAACCATCTAGTTCATTAGTCTGGAGGGAGAAAAATAAAAATTAACGGAGTTATGTAGAGCTTCTTTCTTTTTGGATAGAGAGCTCCTTAACTGAAAACAGCTCAGAATATTTTTTCATTCTGCTAGTAGCCAGAGAAGTTGAAAAAAAATATTGTAAGCCAGGAAAGAAAGGTTAGATGAGATTCAGAGCCAAAGCAGCTTACTTGCAGTTGGGGTGTATCATTTGTTAATAGTTGTGAATCTATTTGCATTTCAGACAGATCTGTAGGGGTGTTTCGTTGTTGTTTTTCTGTTGTGGGTTTTCAGCTAGGAATTGTGGAACTTTAAACCTGTTTCCTTATTTACTTCCTGTTAAGTTTATGAAGCAATTGAATGATAAGACTGTTTATGGCACTTATCCAAATCTATTCTAAAAGCAGAAGTGTGGACTAATTCTCAAAGGTCCTTTGTAGCAGGCTTGATGATTTAAACATGTCCAAACTACCGCATTATAATCCAAACAACAAATAAATTGTTTTATAACAATTCTCTGGTATTTCACAACTATTAAAAATGTTTGTGTTGGTGTAATTTAAAAAAAAAAAAAAACAACCAAAAAAACAGGAGAGTTGGGGAGAGTCTGATTTAAATGTAAAATCTAATCTTTCACTTAACCAAGAAATTGTTGGCTCATTTGACAGCTGATTTTTGTAGTGTGATGTCACCAATGCCTCCTAACTAGTGCTTTAGTAGTATAGTTCTACCTAATTAGTATAGTTAAGTTTATGGAGTGTTGAAGCTCTCACCAAATTCGTTATTAATTGTAGGTTTGTGACTCAGAATAAACTCTGTAGTTGCATGCAAACATGGCATTAGCTTTTCAGAAGAGTTTTAGCTGGCTATTTTTCTAAAGTGCTGGGAAACTCTCCAAGATTGAGGGTAACTGATGAGCAGCACTTTCTGGGTTTACTCTTCACCTTAGTAATATACTCTTAGTGTTCTTATGAAGGATTCATCTCTCTAGTTCATGTTAGCAGTTGCACAAATGATTAATTTTGCAAATAGCCTCCAAGTATCTTCAGATAATTAGAACATCAGCAGTCTTTTCCTTTTCTTGTGTGAATTCAAGAGGGCTTCCCAAAGGAAAGGCAGATCTTGGACTGTTTGAAGTTAAGACAGATAGCAGCTAAAGAGTCATTGCTATTCAGCTTCTCACTGATCTGCAATTGCTGCTAGATATCAAACAAAGCTTTCTGGAATAAAATGGATGAGGGTCAGTCAGGTACTGACTGCTTCAGGCAAAGAATTGAAATGTACAGTCAGAACAACCACATCTTTTATGCAGCGAGAAACAAAACCTTTTTATGATTCTCTGTAGCTTTTCTGGAAAGTTTCAGTATGTTGAATGCTTTTTGGCCTGGCTCTGGTCTAAATTGCCTGTTTTCACATCTTACTTTCCATGGGCCTTGTCTGCAGCATGGTCTGTTGCCAGCATTGCACAACACTTTGGTCTGTCAAGTTCTTGTTACCAGAGAAGTTCATTTTTCATCTGAAGCTGTTTATCTTTCAGCTCGTGGTAGTGTTTCTTCCTCTTCTGGCTAGTGGTTAACTTGTATCTTCCACCAGAGTAATGTGATTCAAATAATTTGATTATATGTATAATTTATATATAAACAAAAGAAATGAGTCACATCAGATGACCATACCTCTACATTAGTATTTTTCTTTCACTTTAGTGGAAAGACATAATCACATAATCAGAATCACAGAATGGTTTAGGTTGGAAGGGACCTTAAAGCTCACCCAGTTCAAACCCCCCACCATAGGCAGGGACACTCCCACTAGAACAGGTTGCTTAAGGCCTCATCCAACCTGGCCTTGAACACCTCCAGGGAGGTTGTGGAGCACAGGATCACGGAATGTGATCTTTGATCATATTCTGTGATTCTGTGCTCCACAACCTCCCTGGGCAATCTGTTCCGTTGTCTCGCCAACCTCGCTGTGAAGAACTTCTTAACATCCAGTTTAAATCTCCCCTCTTCTAGCTTAAACCCATTACACCTCATCCTGTCATTACAAGACCTTGTCAATAGTCTCTCCCCAGCCTTCCTGTAGGCCCCCTTCAGATCCTGGAACGTGACTACAAGGTCTCCTGGAAACCTCTTCTCCAGGCTGCAGACCTCCAACTCTTCGTAACCTGTCCATATAGCAGAGCTGCTGCAGAGACTCGCTTCAGCAGTTCCATGTCCTGCTTGTGTTGGGGACTCCAGAACTGTACACAGTACTCCAGGTGGGATCTGATGAGAGCAATGTAAAAGGGGAGAATCAATTCCCTTGCCCTGCTGACCACACGTCTCTTGCTGCAGCCCAGGACACAGTTGCTGTCTGGGCTGCATGTGCACGCTACCGGCTCGTATTAAGTGACATTCAGACAGCAAGTTACCACTGGCTCAGCATTATGGCTTTTTTATTCTATTGGATGACCTTATGCTACCTTAAACAAAAGAAAAAGAAGTGTGGCGTTTTTTTCCAGTCAAATGGTAGTCTGATTACATTTTAAGTGAAAATGGACATCACTATTGAAATTGCTGTATTATTTTAAAGGGGATTTTCTTAGGTAATTGAGTTTGGATTAAAGTACTTATTACAGGTCAACTGTACGTGAGGTTTTTGCAGTTCAATTGTTTAAAATTAATTTGGAGCAGTTAAGATTTGTTTTCTAGCAATAACATTAGATTGTATGCCATTGAGTGAAACAGTCTCATCCTCTGTACTAATGCTTCTGGATGTAAATAGAAGAGTTGCTGTTCATAATTTATAGCTGTTGATTAGCCAGTTAGCAGTTCAATATATCTCTCACCCTCTGAAATCTCGAGAAGTTCTTTTCCTTTGTGATATCCTCTGAAATGCAGCCTGATGTTCAGACTCATAGGATGGTTTGGGTTGGAAAGGACCTTAAAGATTAACCTGTTCCAATCTCCCTGCCATGGGCAGGGACACCTTCCACTAGACCAGGTTGCTCAGGGGCCTCATTCTACCTTACCTTAAACACTTCCAGGGAGGGGGCATTCATGACCTCCTTGGGCAACCTGCTCCAGTATCTCACCACTCTCCTTGTAAAGAATTTCTGCCTAATAATGTTGAAACAAAGGCTTTTATGTGTAGATCTTGATGACATAAGTTTCCTGGTGTTTGGTGTTACCCTTGCAGTGCACCTTGTAAGGGGACTTTTTAAGGAGCAGCTGTGAAATTCCAATATTTAGTAGATGAATTATTTGAGTTTTAAGATGTATCATCCCTGAGACGATCCAGAAGAACTTTTCCCCTTTTAACTGTAATTGTCTAGTAATTCCTAAAAGAGATTGTATTACTTTAGTGAAATGACAGTGTGCAAGGTGTGGTCAGCAATTCACATGCTAAATCAACTTGTTTCATGCTTAACCAGAGACCTTCAGGGTGCACCTGGTCAAAAAGTTACTGGTGGTGTTATTCTTGGTTTTTTTTTTTAATGAGAAAATGCTTGCTAGTTGAAGCTGTGATGCAGGAAGTCTCTGGTTTTAAATGATGTTTTATTTTCTATGCAGCGTACAGCTGAGATACTCTGTACATCTGAAAGACAAAACATTGTTGACAGCAGTCTCTCAGTTCTGACACCTTTGTGGTGGGATTAAGGGTCACAGAATGGTAAGGTTGGAAGTGACCTCAAAGATCATCCAGTTCCAACCCCCTGCCATAGGCAGGGACACCTCCCACTAGTACAGGTCACTCAAGACCTTGTCCAACCTGGTCAGTCATGAGTGGATTCAGAGGCTGTTGAGAGGTGAACTGAGGAGAATGTATCCCTTCCTTTTCTCTACTGGCAAAAAACTGAGTTGGTCTTGGTTGTGAAAATGAAGCCAACTGTGATTGCTGCAATCTACCTACTCTTCCTCAGGGCTAGAAATGGGACTCTGTAGGGATGTCCGCAGCTTTGGCTAGTAGCTATGGATAATGCTGCCTCTGTGAATCAAATCCTGAAATTGTTTCTCTGTGTATTTCAGTGTGGCTTCAGAAATTTCTGTAATGACAGTAAAAGGGAGGTACTCAGAAGAGTGGTGAAAATTCATCTCTCTCGAGACCAGTGGAACTGCACTGGGACTTTTGCCCTATTTCAAAACTATTCTTGAAGCTGGGGGGCAGGAACTGTTTTCTGCAGTCTCTGTCAGCTGTCCTTTCCTTTTTACATCTTTGTCCACTTTTTCTCTATTCTCTGCTGGCTTTTGCTCTCATCTGCACGTCCATGTTTTTCAAACACATTTTAAACCACTGTAAGCATTACCTGAAGCTCACTGAGAGGGACCTATCATGTGCCAATGTAACAGCTGTCAGTTGAAGTTTTTCAGTGTAGCACATCTGAGATGCTGGCAGCAGGAGAGTAAAATTATATTCAGGAGGGTGACTGCATGTCCTCTGTTTTTTCCTTGTCAATACAACGGGTTAGAAGTTGTGCACCAGACAAGGTGCATTGCAGGAAGTGTATTGTGTGCATGTTGGGAGGGTTCATTCTCAGGAAAGGAAGAAAACCTGGGTCAGACAGCTGCAGGGCGTACAAGTGGAGTGAGGCAGAGCCATGTGATGTAGTTCTGTGGTAATATTTGATCAGCACTCTGGCCAATATTGGCACATTAAGTCAACTAGCAGTGCGGTGCTTTGTCCTGGAAGTGCTTCAGACCACTCTTTGGTGACTTCATGTGCTCTGCAGGATGAGAAGTGGCATTTTGTAGTTGTAGGTGGCTATGATTAGCTGTTTTTCAGATGGGGGTTTGAAATAGGTTGCTTTTTAAATCATGTGTGTTTGGAGCTTATCTCACCTTTCAGTATCTTAAAAAATGAGAGAGTAACTATTCTTAGTGCTTCTCCAATTAGGTCATTCAGAAGGAGCTTTAGCTCATAACTCATTCTGAGCACATTTGAAGTTGGTTACAGTAATTTGATTAATATTAGTCAGTTTTGAATAAGGCATGTTAATCAAGAATGCTATTTCAAAGGGCAGTAATAACTCTGCTGCTTTTTCACACCTGTTTTTAGTACAGGGAATTTTACAGTCAAGACTTGTCTGTAATTTTTGCTTCTGTGCATCAGCAGTGAAAATGCCAGCTTGATTCCTTACATTAGGAAGTGAGTTGCACAGAGAGTGTCGTTTGCAGGCAGAAATAGAAATAAAGATGCAATTTTGTTTGCTGAAGTTTTGTGCTGGGAATAATAAAACTTGATTTTTGAGCTCTGGGATGAGACTGCATTTCAGAAAAATGTTGTCTTCCAAGACTGGGTGGATATAGAAACCAAGGGAATGCAAGTTCTTTTGTTCCATTATTTTTATAAAGGCCTTCTTGAAGTAAGATGAAAGCAGTAAAATAAAACGTACCATAATATCTGTGTTGTTATGCTACCAATTGTACTTACCACAGATGATATTGGTCTGAATGCCTTATATCTGGCATTAAATCTTGGATTTATTAATTGGTGCTTTCAATTTTAATCATTAAGTCAGACCTTAAAAAATTAAAATTTACATTTATAAATCTGTGACTTTGTTTCCTCAGTCTTGAGATTCCATTTTTGACAGCAACTGTCAGATTTGAAACTCTGAGTTGTTGTATGTGCAGTATTTGTGATAGTGAGTCAAGAGGCATATAGAGGAGTGAAAAAACAGGCACTACCTCATCAACTAAAATTTGTGTGGTGCTTAATGGCAGAGAACGTGCTGAGGGAGTGGAGGGAAGCTGCCCCTGAATGGTTCTTTTCTGGAGCCATTGACTGTGATAAAAAACACGAGGGAACCCCTTGAGTAAGAAAAAGAGCAGAACCTCCCTTCCTTCTCCACTTTTTCATCCTGTTTTTTGGGGGGTGATAAATATAAAGTAATAAAACACTTGAATAAAAAAACAGCTCTTGATTTTTGTGAATGAAGATTTTTGAGACTTACTTGGAGATACGTGTGACAAAAGTAGAGTGTGATTTGTGTCCCAAACAGTTGGAAGGAGCAGAAGAAAGGGAGCAAGAAGGGTGGATAAAATGCTGGAAAACAGTGCTGCTTAGGGATTTTGAAACTCGTGAGATTTACATGCCATTGGTGATACTTGTTCTTAAATCTCTTGGGATTTTGAAAGTAGTGGGTGTTGAGTTTCAAAGATCACTTGCAAAATACCTAACTTGCCTAAAATACTCTGTTCTAGAGTAAAGTGCTCAACCCAAGAACATATGAAGGTTCAGGTCTCCTGGAAATGACTCAAGGGTCACAGTTGTTGTGGTGCCTTCCTCAAAAGCCTACATGTTTTCTGACTGGGAATGCTCTGCAAGGGCTGTGACCATCTATTTCCCTCAATTCTCTTTGGTTTCATTTGCTTTCCATTTCAAACCCTGAGTCCTTGCAAGTCCTGCTGAATTATTTCTGTGCTCCTGTTTCAGCCTTTTATGAAAGTGTATGAAAATGTTCCTGTGGGTACATAGCTACTGAAAACACAAGGCTCATTAACACATTTTTGTTTTACTTTTTGACAAAGCAATTGCACATTTAAAGTAATGTGCTACTCGCAGCCAAGCTGCTAATTTTCATAGCCTATCCAAGATACTGAGTGGATAAAAATAAATGTGTCTCTTAATCTTAAAAAATGAGTTGCTAAAACTGCACATAGTGGGTGGCAGCTTCTTAAAACACTTTTTGCTTATACCTGAAGCTGTAAAATAGCTCTTTTCAGGAGCACTGTTTCTGAATTGAAGCTTTTAAATCACTGGAGCAGGGAAATTCTGTATTTTGTTGCAGAATTTACATAGTCATGAGTACTGCAATGGAATGTATGGAAACTGAGGATAGAATAGATATTATGGAAGCTCCAATATTAAGAATGGGTTCTATTTAAAATATATACAAAAAAATTGTTGCTCAGGGAGAACCATTTATACCACTGCAAAAGAATGAGAAAAATGGGAAAGAAATACCCAGCATTACCAAAAACTGCATTTACACCAAAGGTGCTGAAAATGCCCTTGATATAATGCATTCTTTAAAGGGCTACTTAGTGGTTTGTGTCACTAAAATTATTTAGCTTTGTAGTTGTTCCTTCTGTTAAGTTGTTGCTTGAGGGTTTTGTAGTTTTAATTTCTCAGAGAAGAAAGTCTTACTTTTTACATTCTTAGTGGCCAGGCCTTTCTCTGTGTAAGAGTGTCTGTAGAACTAGTACTCTGTGGAAACAGTGGTGTGTGTGTGTGTGTGGGGGGGAAACATTTCAATGGTATCTTGGGTGTGAGTAATTTTAATTTTTATTTTATATACATACATACATAATCCCAGGTTTTTCCCTTCAAATTTGTGATGATTTATTTTACCCATGTTTGCCCATGAGCTGAGTCAGAAGCTGCTGCAGTTGTTATCAAAATGGGAAGAGACTGAAATATTTCACCGCATAGCCTACATCTAAAGAGAGTGATAATTGTCTCTGTGTGTAGCTTTCTGCAGTTTCTGCTTAATGCTTCTCAAAAACTGTCTGTCTGAAGTGATTTTAAAGTTTAAAGAAAGTGTGGATTTCATTATCCATAATTAATTTTGGTCAAGTCTCTGCACTCTCTACGTAAAGCACATTCCCTGGCTGTATGTATGCTGCCCTCGTTGTGTTAGCGCTGAAGCCTGACTCCAAAAGGATTGTTCAGCATTATTAGCTGGGACAGGAAGAAAACCAATTTTTTTAAAGCTGGAAAACTTGCTGTACCAGATGGTAGGAGTAGAATTATGTTGTTCTTTAGTCCTACTAAGTGGATTTGTGGAATTTGCTATCAGTGAGCTCTAAGTTGTGGGATGGGTTTAGTAACAAGTTGTCAGACTGGTGCTAGATAACGGGAGAGTATCTCTCTCACTCCAGGCAGCTGGGAGTATTTAATCTTGTACAATGAAAAAGCAGTTTCACAGTGGATACAGAATCTAATGTCTGGAAACGCTCTCTTTGTAAGACTGCTGCAGCTCTAGCTTGAGGTGCGTAGGTGAAGTGGAAGCCATTCAGTGGTTACTACTTCAGCACTACAGTCAAGCACTCTTTGGATCTGTTCATATTCCTTGTGCTTTTGACACGTCTGTGGTTGCTTTTGCCTTTTCTGCTGCTTCAGATGCTGGAATTCACACTTCACCCTTGTTCAGTTGTTTTTATCTTTACACATTCCACATCCCTAGCTGCTGTCTGTACCTCTGGTATTCTAAAACATACTTAAACCAGAAAGTATTTTCAAGGTTTCCTTTTTTTTTTTTTTTTCCCTTGCTCTAGTTAATCATTAGAATAAAGTGACAATACCTAAATATTTTTTCATGCTAGTATAATTTCTTTTACAGCTCTGCTGAAATGGTCACAGTGTGACAGCCTGATTGAAAACAGCCACAGGTCAGGATGAAGACAACTGTGGCCAAAACCTTGAATGAAAGACAACAGTTTAGAATTCAATTAGTAGCATCATTTGCACATCACAGATGATGAGAAATGTATATGCTCCGGAATGAGATACTTGCTAGTAACAGAAAAGTCAGTTTCCACCCTCTGGTTTTATAAAGGCCTGAACAACAGCATTTACACTGCTTTTCCTCTCCAATTTGTAGCTTACTAACCTTCAGTGCTGGCAGTAGATACACCAATCTGCTGTCAGCCTCTGTCTTGGACACGGGAGTCAGTGCTGTTCTGTGCCTGCAGTCCATTGAATTTAAGATCCATCAGCATTGGGGAAAGCTTTCCCCTCCTCTACATGGTTCAGCAGCTCTGTTGAACCATGCATTTCTGTACAAGAGATAGCAGGTAGCTTTCCTCTCTTGTCCAGCCAAACTGGTTTCGGAGTGACTTGTAACCAAGCATAACTCAATGTCAGTGACTCAGCCAGCTTGGTGAACCTTCAGCTACTGCTCACCTGTGTAAAGGCTGGAAGCATAATCATGGATATGGAACAGAAGGTACAACTTTTGTTCTTCCTGTACCTTGTTTTCTCTGTTAAAGTGTACGCAGCATCCCTCTGCCTCTGGGTTTTATCTGGGTTCTATTTTGTTTCTGACATTAACCAGGAAGTGCTCATGGATTGGGATTTTAATTATTAATTAACTATTACAGCACAGAGCAGCAATTTACAATAGCAGAACATGAGTTTTTAGAGGTAAGGCTGGCTCATTGAGCATGCAGGCTTGTAAATGAAACCTCTATTAATTTGTAATTCATAGGTGTTGAGGCTTTTGTCTTCTTATCATTATATTAGAGATTAAAAGATTGAGTTAGTTTTCTGTTCTCAGAGGGAATGTTGGTTTTAGTTTTCCTGTACTTCTAATGACTGTTGTTTTGTGCTGGTTTTTTTTCCCTTCAAATCCCAGGGCAGTAGTATGGAGTATTTTTATCTCTTTTCTTGGTTGTTAGCATATGTTGAAGAAACTTTGTGTCAGTTCATTTTATGGGCTATCTGACAATCTTATGTGACAATGATACTGACTTGGTCATACTCTGATCCACATGGCTGTATGAGGAGACAAAGCCAATGGATTATTTTTTTTTTTTTTTTTGCAAGAGAATAATCTTCTTGTAGTATATTGTCTTATTTCTGTGTGCCTGGTATTTGCACAGGTCACCAAATCTTCGCCGGTATCTTTGGACTAAAGAAATTCTCAAGAGAGTTAAAGCAGAAATGAAACCAATAAAGATAAATGAACTTAACATTGCTTTAAAACATGCAATTAAAAATAAAATGCAGCAGGAAGGGCTTAACAAACCCTGTGGGAGGAAAACTGAAGGCAAGTCAGATTCAACAAATCTTTTAAGCTAACCTAAGATACATGGAAAGAGTTTCCTTGGTGCATAAGTGTTTCTTTTACACTGTACTGCTGCTGCTTCAACTGATTGTAACTGATTGTAATTGTTTAAAAAAAAACACCTCCCCCAAAGCAGCAGCCTGATCTCACTGCCCCAGACTAGTTCCTTTGAGATGAGAGACAAAAAAAGAGATGCTTTTCAGTGTCACTTTCAGTGTATGTGCTACCCCTGAAGCCACTTTGTGGTGCTGAAACAGTCTTTTGGCAGCAAACAGGAGTATTGATATTGTTATGGTAAAAGACAGATTGTAGGATGTTTGAGTGAATTTTAATTAGATGGGAAACAACTACAGGAGCCAAGTTTTTGTGGAATGACTCATAATTTGCACGCTATGGACCAGTTCCATCAGGGAGAGTTCTCCCAAAATAATGACTCCAGTGGCTGGCCCTCTGCCAAGGAACTGTGCAAGTAACCTGGCATTGTTTACTGAGGTGCTGATTAGCTCTTCTCTGAGTAAGAGTCTTCTAAATTCTTCATTTAAAAAAAAAAAAATTTACCTTTTGAAGAGTCCTTGGTCAGGACTCAGTTCAGCAATGTGCCAGTGGGCATTGTGAAGGAGATAACTGCACTACTGCTGTTTCCTATGGTAATCAAGGTTTGGGGCTGTATCACACCCCTGTGCTGCTGCTGGATTATCTGTATTTACCTTGTACTGCACAGGCTTCGCTTGCAGACTCATCCCTGTGGGAGCTGGGTGGGTGAAGACTGGACACAACTGCCCTTTATATATGGTGGATGATAACTCTTGCACACAGTTCAGCAGTTACACAGGTTATGAATCAGAGGTTAAGAATGTGAAAGTTGGGCAATTCAGAGGAAAGTTTTCCATGGCACTGTCACTCATGTCTACTCCATAGCACAAAGGAGTTTGTCCTACTCATTATGCAGAAGTGAAAGGGTGGTACAAGGGAGCTATTTAGAACTTGGTGGTTGTGAAAGCTGCTTTAGCTCTGGTGTGCTTTAGTCAGCTAACTTCACATGTGTCTGGGCTAGTGATGATACCCAGTGTGCTAAGGCTGCCTTAGTATAAGACTTTCTTAGCAGTGGTATGTTTAAGTAAACATTTGGGGTGAAGATGGAAACAGAGGCCTCCCTTTTTAAAAGAAAATGGCTTGGTTCGCTGAAGGCACTCTCCCCCTTTACATTGCCTGGGAAGCAAAAAAGGGACCAGACTTCAGAGGACAGTCTGTTCAACTGCATTTCCAGTAGATGATGTTGCATATTCATAGAATCATAGGTTGGAAGAGACCTCCAAGCTCATCCAGTCCAACCTATCACCCAGCCCTATCCAGTCAACTAGACCATGACACTAAATACCTCATCCAGGCTTTTCTTGAACACTTCCAGGGACAGTGACTCCACCACTTCCCGGGGCAGCCCATTCCAATGGCAAATCACTCTCTCTGTGAAGAACTTCCTTCTGCATTCTAATCAGTAGGTGCAACAGTAAGTGTTAGAAATCAACATCTGTCCACATCATAGTCTGGGTTTTACTGCTGTCAGCCTAAACCTGGTTGGCTTGGCGGTGAGGTCTCGTCATGAAGGACATCTTGTTTAGCTAACAACTTTCTTTCACTTACGCAATCAGAAAACAGTATCATGTGTAAAGGTGTGGAGAGCTTACAACTACTTTGGAAATCTTACAGCAGGAGGCTCATGGCAGACTAGTCTCAGGGTGTTGTTAATAAAAGAAAAATTACCTAAGCAGGAAACTTCTTTGCATTCCTAATGTGGGAAACATCTGCTACGTTGCACAAGTGGAATCTTGATATACCAAGAGATGAGAGGGCTTTAGGAATGCATGTGCTGTTACTGGTTCTTATAATGGCATTAAATGGGCAGTTGGCTTTTGAAATGGGTGTTGGAAAGCTTGGTTTAATATCAGTTCAAACTTCAGAATGCTCTCTGGAAAATGTCTGCAACTGCTTATTCAAGGAATGGGGATCATCTCCTTTTGATACTGTTGCCTTTGAAGACAAAGAAACCATACGTTCACAAGTGAGCTGATGTGGGTATCCAGCATCTAAGCTTTCTTCACAGAGCTCACAAAATCACAGAATGGCTGAGATTGGAAGGTAACCAGAGATTCAGTGCCCCTGCTTGGGCAGGGCCATGTTGCCCAAGCCCGTGTTTAGGTGGATTTTGAATGGCTCTGAAGATGGAGACTTAACACTCTGTGCCTATACTTGGTCACCCTCATGGTAAAAGAAGTTTTTCCTCATGTTCAGCAGGGACCTCCTGTGCTTCAGTTTGTGCCTATTGTCAGATGTTTGTACACACTGAGAAATCATTCCTGAGCTGCTGCTGCTTCTCTTATTAAAACAACTTCATCTCCCTCATCCTTCCCAAGGCTGGACAACCCTTTTGGGGAAGAAATTGTTCCTAATTTTGTAGTGTACTGGCTGTGATCTCTAGGAAGTAGCTGAAAGGGCTGTAGGCAAATATGGTATGAGAGCAAGGAACTCCTGTTTTAGAAATTCAGTATCACAGTGATAGCATTTCCCCAGTGCTTTGCCACCAATTTAATTAGAAGTGGCAATTTTAATTAAATTACACAACTGGAGGCTGAGTTACTTCTCTCCTCTAGTTCTTTTCAGTTTCAGAAAAGAAAGGTTTTTTCCCTGCAGTAGCTTCAGTTAAAGGAAGAGTGTATCTGGCAAGTAGAATATTCAGCGGTACCAGGGGAAACACATTGGCTGGTTAATAATGGTGGTGCATTACATTCATAATTTAAAGTGTTGCCACTAAATAACTTCTTCAGATATGCAGCAGATCCTAGGAAAAAAAGGGACAGTACCAGAGGCTGATACTTAGAGGAACAGGAACCAAAACAAGCCCCATCTTTTTTGTTGCAAGGAACCTCCGCAGAGAGTTTTTCTACTGAGTAAATGGGAATTCTTCTGCTGTACTTTCTTCCTGCTGTTTAGGTGTGATTTAGGCTGCATTTTTAATGGGGGTTGTGAGTCTTAGCTTTTTTGCCAGTCCTGTGGTGTGATTTTTTTCAAAGACAGCAGCGATTGAGTTTTGGCAACAGAGCACCTCAATCATACCATCTCTGATCAGAATGATAACAGTCCTGACCCGAGTGATGAGTTGAATGTTTTTAACAAATCATGTTGCTGTCAATCTATTTTTATACACTTATTTTCTCTAAACCATCAGACTAATCAAATCCAATAATTTCCCAGTTATATTGATTGCATTCTTCGTGTCTCTTGCAATATCCATAAAATACTCTGCAATTATTAACATTTAATATTCCCTTTCAGAGAGCTATTATCTATGATATTGTAGTTTTACCCTTTCAGACAGCTAATATTAGTCACTGTACCAGCATTTGGGGTCTCTGGAGTATTAGAATATCTTCCCTGGGGTCTTTGTTTACAGAAACAGGGGATAAAGATTAATCATCTGAAGCAGCCTGTTGACTGGGTTTGTTTTATCCCTGAAAACTGTCTGTGTTTTGGAAAGATCGATCATGTCTTTATTGCTGAAGTTGTACCAGGAATGAATGTGATGCTGTGAGAAACTGAAGTGCTTCAGGTATTGCTTCACATAGTGGGATTACTGGGGTTTGCTCCTTTTGACAGCTTTTCCTCACAGTTTTGTTTCTTTCTGTGCTCCCTGTGGTCTAGGACCTTTTTGTTTTCCTGAGGCACAGAATGCTTTGCTTACCCTCTTCGTTTTGCCAGCAGAGAGGTAACCCAGTTTTCCGCTGTTTCTCAAGCTCAGTAGCTGGGGAAAAGGCTGGCAGCTTGGGAGCTAACACTGCACGTGTCAATACCCAAGTGTTAGTTGCTCTAATAGTGGGGAAAAGCTTAAATCCCTTCAGGCAGGTTTTGTGCAACCACTGACCATTAAAGAGGACAGCTTGCCTCCTGAGACGTGTGCTTGCAGCACTGGCTGGCTTCATCTGATACAGTATTTCTATACGATTACAGCTCCTTTGATTATCTTCAGGATACAATGTATGGCCCAGAGTGCAGAAGCTAATGGAAGCACACATTAAGGAAGAGCACTTGTTTACACAATAAATCCCAGAAATCTGTCAAAAGCAGAAGTTGAAGTACCTGGTAGTGCTGGCTTTTACTTCTGTTTATTCTGTACTCACCCTAATTAAAAAAAAAAATTTAAAATCTCAGGCTTAATTGACTGGCCAATTCCTAAATCACAATGAGTATAAAGAGTGAGATGATAGCAACTGTTGAATCAGGCAAGCTGTTGAGGCATGAATATCTTAGTGAAATAAGAAGAAACTGGGATTTAAGGGGCAAGACACTTGGAGGATTTGGACACGTCCAAATCCTGTGATTCTGTGTTTCAAGTCTTAAGAGTCTTTTGTGTTGTTGTGAAGGTTTGGGAGTTCCCCGCCCCCCCCCACTTTGTAAAATGACCCAGGCTAGCACTCAGTCGGCTGGAAGTTATGGAATTTCAGGAATCACTGGATTTTACCATTCTCCTGCATAACCCAGTATGTGTGACCAGGA
>VWZE01012274.1:30986-43472 GCA_013396675.1 Eubucco bourcierii | reverse complement strand
TATAACCTGTGTATAGTTTCCTAATAATGCAAGAACCTGTTACTATAATAATTTTGGTGATAAGGGTGCCGTGAGTTCTGAATACTTAAGATAATATGTTCTATTAATATTTTTTAAATATCATCTCGCAGTAATTAATCACACCTTCTACTACATATTGGAAAAAAAAGGAAGGAGGGAATGAACCTCAAACCACAATTTAGCAAGGTACTCTAGCTACCAAATTTTTCATTGTAAGCTGATGGAATTAAGGTGGCCAGCTGTCTTTGAATGTATCCCCTCTAACTGCTTTCTTTTAATGTAATCTTAAAATGAGTAATACTTCTTACATTTTGTAAGTTTTTTTTACACATAGTTTTATACTTGTTATAAAACTAGTGAGAATTTAAACTCAAGTAAAAGAAGGTTTTCTTTATTTTACTTCCAGAGTATATTGTATGTATTTTTACACATTGTGAATAGTAAAAAAAATATTGCATGACATACAGTATGTCTGAAGAATCTTATTTCATAGTAACTAAAATGAAGTCATTACACATTGAAATGTTAATGTAATCAGTGCAAATAAAACAAAACACTGAGTGACTTTAATTGGTTTTTCACAAACCAGGATGTACTTCCAGGGACAAGTGTTAGTCTTTCTTATGGTAAATGACTTTCTTTTGTGGATCCCTTTCCTGAGCTGCCAAAAACATGTGCCCCTTGGCAGACAGCCAGGACCGATTCTAAGCTCATAGCAGAAGTTATTCTTTAATGTGGTTGCTTTCACTGACAGGAGCTTTCTCAGCGTTGCACTGCTGGTTTCTACAACAGTCAGAGCACTCTTGGAAACATGATTTAGCTCTAAATTAGGGATGAGGTGCTGCAGTACATTGCTCTAAATTTTGCACACCTGTCAGCAGTAGCTTTTGAAGCTTTGAAAGTGTTGCAAGATGATCCTCCCTCTCTATTGCCTTCCTTCAATCCTCCTTTAAAGCACCAGCAAACGGCACCAGGGTCATATACTCACTCACCCAGGCCATCTTCTTGGTGGAACACTTCTTCCAGCTTTCACTTTCTCCCTACCAGAAGACTAGTTGAAAATCAAAATGTCAAGTGATTTCCTCACGGTGGCTTAGTACTAACGTTTTGTTTTTTTCCTTTAATGCAGAAAGGCAGTAATTGGTTGAACTGAAGAAAAGAGATTCTTTGCCTGGTGGTTAAGAGCAATTTGTGACAGAAAATACCCTTTGCAGTCATTTATTTCTCTTCCAATAGGCAGACTACTGCTGAAACATGTGACCTAGTCCTTGGTAGCATCTGGAAAGAGGTTTTTATGTTCATAATTCCAGTGATTTCGAGAAGACAGATTGCCAGGATTTCAATGTGACTTGCAAAGCATGTGTCCATATTTTGGGAAGATTGCTTTTGGATCGAATAAAATAATTCACAGAAATAGCAGAAGAATAAGACTTAATCTTCTGGTACAAATACCTGAATTTTAAGGTAATAGGTAATAGGTAATTTTAAGGTAAATAGGTAATTGAGTCTGACTTCAACTCTGCATATTAACAAATGAGTATTTAATAAAATCATCTAGTTCCAACCCCCTGTCATGGGCAAAGACACCTCCCACTAGTACAGGTTACTCAAGGCCTCATCCAACCTGCCCTTGAACACCTCTAGGGAGGGAGCAGCCACAACCTCCCTGGGCAACCTGTGCCAGTGTCTCACGACCCTCACTGGAAAGAACTTCCTCCTGACATCTAGTCTAAATCTTCCCTCTGACAGTTTAAACCCATTGTCCCTCATCCTGTTATTACAAGACCTCATAAATAATCCCTCCCCAGCCTTCCTGTAGGCCCCCTTCAGATACTGGAAGGCTACTATAACGTCCTCTCGAAGCCTTCTTTTCTACAGGCTGAAGAGCCTCAACTCTCTCAGCCTGTCCTCATAGGAGAGCTGCTCCAGCCATCTGATCATCCTTGTGGCCCTCCTCTGGACCCGCTCCAACACTTCCATGTCCTTGCTGTGCTGAGGGCTCCAGAACTGTACACAGTACTCCAGGTGGGGTCTGACAAGAGCAAAGAGGGGGAATCCCTTCCCTTGCCCTGCTGGCCATGTTTCTCTTTATGCAGTACACATGTGATCGGCCTCCTTAGGCAGTGTGACATCTGTGCTGAGACTGCACATCACAAGAAATCCTGCTTATACCTGAAAGTCTCCTGCCAAGACAGGAAGTCCTGGAGATACACAGATCATCCAGATGACCAGGACGAGGTCAGAGATTATTCATCTCCTTTCTCCAACAGCCTGGGAAGAATCAGAAGTCTCAACAGATGACAAGACAACAATAAAATTCACTGAAAACATTTGGGTATTGTCTGAAATTGTAGCTAGGCCTGCGAGTCAGGAGATACTTTAGTGAGTAAATATTTAAAGCCTCTTGTAATTCACTACTGCCTTCTGCCATAAGCAGAAAGGAGGTCCTTGAGTCCATCTAGTGGGCAAGTGGTACATTGACCACAAGCGGTGTATTGACTGCAGGAACATTCTCTTCCAGTTCAATTAATATTATTACTAGTTATTTCTAGATCCTGTGTTATTATCTGTATAAAGTTTCCATGACGATGTGAAGAACTGAGTATTATTAAAATTAGTGGTTGGGGTGGTTATAGTTATGAATATTAACAATAAATAATATTAATAGTTGAAAATAATATCTCACGTTAATTAATTACCCCTGCATAACATCCGATGGGGAGCAAAAAGTTCTTTACGTGCTGGTTTTTCTTTATGTGGTGGTTTTACATTACTTAGAATTTTGGGATTTATCCCCCAAAGGTAAATTACCACACTACTCTGAATCTGGAATGAAAGTGAAATTACTATTTACAAAAGTAAGCTAAATATAAAAGGTAACAAACATATACAAATGCATATATACATATGCAAGTAGACAGTAGCCCAGATGCCCCCCTGAATAAGACCAGGTCTCCCTCTTGGACAAAGCCCAGGCTACTGCAATACTATCTCTCTCTTCTTACTAGTAACGCAAACAATGATTAGCAGAGAGCAAGCATGGCCAGAGGGAGAGACAGTGGGAAAAGAAAGGAAGCAAGAGAGCAAGAACACTCTGAACTCCCAACTATATAGGCAAACAACAAGCTGTAAAGGGTTAACCCTCTGGGGTGGGGAGTGGTCTGAACTTGATCCCAGGTCTGCTTGACCCCAGGTGTGTAGTCATTAGCCCACTCCCACTTCCTGTCTAGACCTCCTATATAAACAGAGGAAATTCCTGTTCCTTTGCTTGTCTGATAGCACCACCTTGTTCCTGCTGTTCTGTCTTATCACATGGCCATTTTCTACCACATGGTGGACATCCCTTACTGAATCTATCTCCACCCATTGTCATCAATCTGGTTGTATATATATATTCTTGTATCTTGTTTACACCCTTCCCTGTACCTCTTTGTAACTCTCTTATCTTAATTAGCTTTTGTTTATTGTTAAAGTAAAGGTAAATATATCTCTTATGTTCTGTTCAGTCCATTTGGGGAATGTGCTTTTGAATTCTCTTGAAAATTTTTATTTATAGTTAAGACACTAGTCTTAAACTGTAAGAATAACATGGATTATATTTTGGATCACTTTGTCATCATCTTTCCTACCTGGGCTGTACTTCGCACTTAACTTATTTCTAAGAAAAGAGGACAAAGCTCAGTTTTATACCTTTTTTTTTTTTCTTCAGTGATGAAAAAGGTTGGGTTGCAGGTTGCCAGGTTTTTTTGACAGTCCATATTAGAATTAAAAGAAGGCACTTTTGAAAAGCATTTTTGTACCTCAGGTATTAGTTGCAGAGTTATATGAGTAAAATTATTCAAAAAGTGCAACCACAAAGCCTAATTGTATACCCTAATCTTGGTTCTAGACCTGAGTCTTCCTCTCTAAGAAAAAATATATTGAAGTAAAATATAATTCGCCCTAGCTAGACTAAATGAAAATTAAAAGACTGCTCCTTAAAAAAAAAAAAAAACAAACCAACCCATCCTTTATCACTATGACTGGTTGCATTACATCTCTGTTACTTCTGTGCTTCAGTTGAGCAAGTTACAGACATTAAACAGAATGGAACACCACAACAGGACACGAAATGAATTATAGCATAATAAGTGAACTTATCTACTGTATTATTATACATAGTTATCTTTTATGTATTATGTAAAAGAATCCAACTTGAGAGATCTAGCTCATTTTTAATTTCAAAAGAATTTCGTAGAGAACAGTTATAGCATCAATTACTTCAGTATTAAATAGCAGATTTTTTGAAAGGTGTAAAGTGCAGGAGGGCCAAGCAGAGCTAAGTACATCACCCATCACTTAGGACAAGACTGATCCTAACACACATCAATGAAAAGCAGCAACAACAGATTTCAACCCTGTTTTGCTACCCGGGAGCATAACTGCTCTGTTTGGGATAAATAAAAACAAATTGTCAGTACTCTGACAGGCTACACAGAGGTCTTACTAGTATCTGAGGAGGATCTTCATATTTACACTCACCATTCTATTTTACATGTACTTGCCTGCACTGATGAGGGAGTTTTTTAAAATAAGACTGACATCCTGTGTGAAGCAAGGCAAAGAAAAATGGAACAAAACAGTCCTTCCTAGGACTGTAATATTCCCAGCAGTAGCTTGTAAATAAAAAGCTGGCTGTAACAAAGGCAGCAGCATTTTTAAAAAGAGATAAACATTTTGGGGGCATTCTGCTATGTCTTTTCAGAACAAAAGAGCATCAGATTCTTTGACTAGAACTTATGTTAAGGCTAATGCCTAGGCCACCCACAGACCATCCTGAACAAGATTGAACCTATGTCCATCAAAACATACTAATGCTTATATTGCAAACAATATTTAACCTTCTGGTATTGCACTTAAGAAAAAATATTCAGTTATCAATAAGCCATCAGAAAAATATAACAAATGATGGAATCTGTATGCTGTACACAGTGTCTTCAAATGAAAACTACATCTTTCGAATTGGTTGTTTGTTTTTTCAATATAAAATGTTTGGTTTATGTGTCATTCATTTGTGACTTATGTGCATGCAATTGAAAAGACTACTGAATAGGTGAAACACTTAAACAGGCTAATCATTTTTGTACACCTGATTGCAGTATAACAGCTGTAAGAAATACAGTTCTATTCAAAGGGATAACTTCATCAACTTTTATCTACTGAAAACAAAATACATTTTAATAAAATTATAAATACTGCTTTTATCTTACCATGATAAAGAGATTTACTGTAAGCATTAACATACATACTCAACCACATATACATTTTAACAGAGGAAGAGCTTGAAATGCTTTTATGTAAAAATCATAGATTTTCTTATAGTCACTAAAGACATATTTAAAAATCTTTTGTAGCAGGAGAGTTTGGTAAACACTATTTCTAGCAATCTCAGTATTTCCTTTAACTTTTGTACAGTATTTACCCCATTGCCACCATTTTGGTCTCAAAACCTCACATAAACAATGTCTACAACAAAAGTAAATTTATTTTTGCCTGTTTCATATAAAGATAACCTTGGAATAGAAATGCAAAGACACTGGTGTAAATTAATAGAAGCACTTTTCAACTGTCAGAGCTCAGTAACTTCGGCCATCTCTATTCACACAAAATGCTACATCTACCCTGACAGAATAGAAATTAAATAGGAATCACACAACAAACAGACTTCTGCAACTACTGTCACGTGTTATTATAAGAAAGCTACAAGGATAAACTCAAAAAAAGAAGAGAGGCAGATAAACTCAAAAAAAGAATAGAGGGTCTGTACCCTCTATTCACCTAAAGTCTAGAGAAGGCTTTCAACTACAATGCTGTCTTCTGATAAAGTTCACCCATCCAGAATCAGGATTCAGAAAAGCAGAGATGCAACTCCAGTTGTGATAATGCATTTTTTAGGATGATTAGAGATTCATAGCAAGCTTAATATTTTAAGTTTCTGGTCTGCCCAGCAAACTGCTACATGTCTTCCTGTTACATTAAGTCCTCCTATGAGACTATTACATCCAAGAGTAACATCACAGTGTGCAGCAAACACCAATTGACAGACATTACAATATCACTCAGGGAGGTACCTCATTTTGTAAGTGATTCTGTATAAGAGACACAACACGCAAGTGTTCTGGATTCTGGAATATCTATGAATGTGTCAGGTTTTCACACTGGGCTTTTGGTCTCAAATTTCATGAATGTTCCTGTCTATGTAATCTTTCACAGAAATTGTTATTTAGTTTATAAATTAATCACTAAGTAAAAGATAGTAGTTTTACACATCCCACTTTTAATGCATAGAAATAAAAGTGTCTTCTGAGGAAGTGTATTTTCCAACTGTATTTTAATAAAGGATAAAACATAAATTAAAGTAGCTTCATAGAAAATTATACACAGCTTTCAAAGAGGACATTAACAAAATATTTGGTTAGAAACCATTGTGGAATAATTGATCTGTTATGGCCATTACAGAACAAAACAAAACAAAATAAAACAAAACCACCCAAATAAACGTACATCATGACTTACATAAGATTCTAATATTCCATACTCCAGCAGTTGTAGGTATATCTAATACAAAAAAAAGCAATATCAATAACACTTTTAAGATCTCCTAGCTTGGTAAGAAGAGGATTGTAGGAGTTAGCGTTATACCTCCTATACATACATCTCCTAACCCACAAGACAACAAAAAAACAAAAAATTGTCCCAGCCCCACCACAACCAACTGATGTGAAAGTTTATTATAACAATCAAGTGTAATACAGATTTAAAAAAAAAAATAAAAAAAATTACCAAAACCACCCAACAACAACAAAACCCAACCCAAACTCAAAAAAATTAGTTCAGAAGGACCTTTAGGACTATGGTTCAGTCTTGATCTCTAGAATCAGCAACAAGGATAAAACTTTGTGTTCTGGTAAAGCATGAAGAGTTTAGATAAATTCAGGCACTGCACACACAGAGAAGGCAGAAATCCTCATGTACAAAAAGGTTGCAATTTAAAAACAAGCACACAAGTACATATCCAGCGGTTAGAATCAGCAGCCTGCAGCACTGGCCATAGCTACCAGGCAAGCCCTTGCTTGGAGTCAGGAAAGCAGGGAACTGAACATAAGACATCTGTCGTGGTAGGCCTAAACAGGCCAGAATAGGCTTATACATGTCCTGGCTTGCCCAGGTCTGTTTTTCTGCTCTCCCCGCCTTCTGCTATCAGAATAAACAACCATGAGAAAGAGGACAAAGAACATGGAGCTACTGAGTCTAAGGACTCTGGCTTGCCCAGACATGTTACCCTGCTCCTCCTCCTTCTGTGCTGTGGAAAGCAACTGAGGGAAAGGAAAACAAAAGCCATGTTTTCACCTAATCCTGGTGAAGTGTGGCAAAGTGCCATCCTGATTGGCTAATCTATGTCCAAAGGCCCATTAGTCTCAGGCCGTATTGATAAAAAGGGATGAGTAGATAACACAATGTGCTGTCTGCCGTTGTATTCGTGACTGACGATACTGCCTCTACTGCATCCTGAACTGCCTGGAAAATCCACTGCCTTGAATTTACCAGGAACAGGCCCTAAATGCCTGCACACAATCAGCCTGCATAGCCAGTATGATATTGTGCCAAGACTGCACATCGCATCACATCCTGCCTGCCCCTCTGCAAGGCTTCTGCTGAATCAGGAATCAAGAGGAACCAGGTCACAGACTATGCTAGACTCCCAGCTTCCTGAGAAAAAAAGCCTGTGAAAACTCCAAAGCTTCTAATAACTTTGAGACCACTGACAGCAACCATTCCATGTGCTTTGGGTACTGTCCAATAATATTTTGTGAGTAAATACTTAAAGCCTCTTGTCATTCACTAATTGCCTTCTGCCACAACCAGAAAGGAGCTTCCTGCATCCATCTAGTGGATAAGTGGGATAATTAACCACAAACAGTATATTTACAGCAAAAACCTTCTCTTCCAATGGTTGTGTTTGCTAGTTACCTGCTAAAGAGTTCCAGTTTTACCTGTTCCCTGTATGTACAGATTTCTAAACTGTGCATTTTGAACCTTGTAAATAAGTTTTCTGGTGAGATTTAATGTTGATAAATAATTTTCATAGTTATTAACAATCTTCACCTGGATATCAAAATTAGTATTGATTATTCATTTTGCATAATTTGTAACACCATCCCACCTCACCTAGGATGCCCTCATGTGGGGAAGGAGCTTGTAACTTCAGCAGAAACTGCTCTGAGTCATAAAAAAGCTTCCCGACTAAGATTTGTCTACAATAGAATTCAAATTTTCAAAAAGTTAATTACTATCAATAATCTGTGGTTTCTCATTAAGGATAACAGAGGTTTGTGGGGTTTTTTGATGGGTTTTTTTGGTTGGTTTTTTTATTTTTTAAGTGCTTCTAGTTAATTTTTCTCAAAATGTTTATCTTGTAGTAATTCATAATCAGAGAAACACTAAATATCCCAAATTGCAAGTGACACAAAAGGATCATCAAGTCCAAGTTGACTGCATACGGGGAAAGCTAGACTGCATACAGGGAAAGCTAGAAGTCAACCACGTTTTTAAGATTGTTGTCCAGAAATTTCTCAAATACAGGCTTGGAGCCATGACCACTTCCCTGGGGATCTTGTCCAGGGCTTGACCGCCCACTCAGTGAAAAATCTTTTCCTAATATCCAATCTGAATGTCCCTGGATAAAGCTTTAAACCATTCCCTCATGTCCTGTCAACAGGAAACAGAGAGGATATAAATACAGTCCTTTCACCACCTTCTTTGCCCTCCTCTGGACATAAAAATTCCTTCATTAAGAAGAGGGTGCAAAATGAAGCAAAAGACTGAAAATAGGACAAACATTTATCCAGTTGTGCTAGTAAATAGGACTGTGTGCTAGTAAATAGGACTATGCAGCAAACACACTGTGACTGAGTAGCTTGAACAGTTAATCTGGAACATAAAGTAATTTTTTCCACTAAAGAATGTGTTGCCTCAAACCGACACTTGGACTAGGGTCACAAAGAGATGTGGGGTAAAAGGCAGAAAGCATAACTATTTTATTCTGCCCCATCTTTCAAAGAAATTCAGTAACATTCTTATAAGAATTAACTCCCTTACAGTCTCTTGTTCTTCGGTTCTTTAGAAAAAGAAAAAAAAATAACCAATAGAAGAATATTACCAGGAAACAATATAAAAGACAGAGTCCTTTCCAGGAAGAATCACTGAGCCTATAGGCTCAGAAAACATGCATTTCAGGTGAAGTGGCAATGGCTGAGAAAAGAAGTGTTTTTAAGGATTCAAAATGCTCCTATTTTATAACCAGTCTAGGCCACAACAGTTTTAGATTTTTTAGGGCAAAGGCAGACTCTCTACCCTTTCATGACATACCTTAGGAAGAATGTCCCTAAGACTTCCAAGTCACAGAGCTGTAAGTGAGATGCAGCGGGGCAGATCACCACATTGTGCAAAGGTGAAAGCCATACAGCATGCTCCTAAAGTCATTCCAGTAACCAGACAGCCATGACAGTATGCCTCTTAGGTTTCAAATATTTCAGCAATGCCACCAAGGTTGGTCAGTGTTTCAGTAACAGGTATCAAGAGAATCATAAATACTTCACAGTCATTCCATGTTGTTCCATGAGAGAAATTCTTACTGCCACAGTGGCAACAACTGGTTAGGAAACAGGTCATAATTACAAGGGATTATCATAACCTCTTCACATGACCAAGTGGATAGTGGAACATGTCTTCAATAACACAAAGTAGCATCTGTCCCGTATTTTCAGTCATTCTTTAGCAATCCCTTGGTTTTTTTTCATTCCACAGCATATATGCATTCTCAGCTAAGTAGCTACCTTCTACCACACCAGCAATGGCTGCAACTCAGCAATAAATTTTTCCCTGGACTGTACCTGTAGCTTGTCAAGTGCCCTNTTGCCCAGGGAGGTTGTGGCTCCTCCCTCCCTGGAGGTGTTCAAGGACAGGTTGGACGAGGCCTTGAGTAACCTGTACTAGTGGGAGGTGTCTCTGCCTATGGCAGGGTGTTGGAAGTAGTTAATCCTTGAGGTCCCTTCCAACCTTACCATTCTATGATTCTGTGATTCTAAATGATGTCAGGACTAAGTGTTACTAAATAGCTAGCAATAGTCCCATTATCCTTTGAGGAGTCTGTGAGAGTCTAAATCATCTCTCCCTTGTTCAAATCAACAAAGATATAGATTGCCTTTATGGACTTACAGGACTTAGCCCAGGATCCTGGGCTAAAGTTCAGGGATGCAAATCAACAGAGATACAGTGCTCTGTGATTTGGGAGGAGGGTTTGATTTGTGGTTAGCTTGGCTTTATACTGAAACAGTCAAAGGCACTTACAGGCCCATTCAAAGTAATTAAGCCAGCTAGGTTAAGAGCTCCATATGGGGAGACACAGGAAAACCTCTCTTGGGGGGTGGAGGTGTGTCTGCAGGGATACTTATCAGTATCTGAGGGAGTTCACTATGGAAAAGAAAAAAGTACCAGTTGCTTCTGGAATGTTCCATTTCTTTAATGCTGAAGATTCCTTGAGGTATTGTCAGAAGGACTTGTTTTGTTACATATAAAAGACCTCTCAAGTTTTGCAGGCTGTAGCTCTTGCAAAAAAATTCTCCTTGCAGCATCATCAGAGCACACATCTTTCAAGGACTGCACTTACCTCATATCCTCGCAGATTCATCAGATCCACGGGCAGGAAACTTTTACCTAAACTCACTTCAGATCCAACTGAAGGAGTGATGAGATGGCAGGATATGGATTTAATGGATTCTGTTCTGTTTTGTTAAGTGATTCAGCATAGTTTTTTTGCCTTGAATACGTCTCATGTGTATGATCTTAGTGAGAAATATGGTCCTCCATCAGCTGTGCAAGTGGAAAAATGATTCGGATGCTTGGTATTGCAGTATGGTGGGTCATGCATATCCTGAGGGGAGATGGAACAATGTCCTTTTTCCTAGCCCATTAGGAATGACAAATTCTAAGTAATTCCAATTGCCCACGGCCTCCACAGGCCTGTTGGAGAATGGAACAACTCCTTAAAGGGACCTTACTGGATATGTGGGTACCTGGCCTATTAAAGGTTACCACCTAATTGGACTGGGGTATGCTGTTTCTGTTACAGCCAGGTGGAGAAGGAAATGAACTGGGAATCAAAGTATATGATAATTTGGGAAGAAAGAGAAGGTCCATCTACACTCATTTGGCACAGGGTAGTGGTCAAAAATGGGGAAAGGGTGAGTGGATCGACCAAAGGATTATTGAATACTATGGTCCTGCTACCTGGAACCCCCATGAATGGGTTAGTGGAGCTCGAGAACCAATCTGTAACTTAAACCACATCATCAAATTACAAGCAGTCTTAGAAATAATCACCAATGAAACAGCTCAGGCCCTAGATCAATCAATCAATTTTGTCACTGGAATGGGCTGCCCAGGGAGGTGGTGGAGTCACCGTCCCTGGAGGCGTTCAAGGCACGTTTGGACATGGCACTTAGTGCCATGGTCTAGTCTTGAGGGCTGTGGTGATGGGTTGGACTTGATGATCTACTGTGATCTCACAGTATCACAGTATTCCAACCCTTGCGATACTGTGATACTGTGATACACAAATTTGAACTGTCATTATACAACAATGAATCGTTCTTGATTACCTGTTAGCAGAAGGAGGGGTTTGTGGAAAAATAAATTACTCTAACTGCTGTTTACAAATTGATGACAGTGGGAAAGTAGTTAAACAAGTATCTTCCAGTATTAGAAAATCAGCTCATGTACCTGTCCAAACCTGGGAAGGATGAGATATGGGCTGGTTCTCCTGGCTTCCAGGGGAACCTTGGGTGAAACAGATGTTGTTTTATTTGTTATGTGGTTTGGCATTGTTACTTTTTTTGGCCATGTATCATTCATTGTTTTATACAACTGATTCAACGTGTAGTATCCAATATGCAATTTGTATCCAATGATGGTGTAAAACAAATTCAGGCCATTACCCAATCAGAACCAATGCTTGTTGTGAAAATAGTATAAAAATTTCCGTATTTTCCCTTAAATGTTTATTTTCCTTTGTCTCTCCTCCCCCCCTCCCCCCTTCATTTTCTCTTTTATCTTCCTTGACTGGGTGCTGTGAGAGTCTAAATGGTTTCTCTCTTGTTCAAATCAACAAAGACAGAGATTCTCCATTGTTCCCTCTGCTGGTTTGAGGCTACTTGGTATATTTTAATGGAGAAAATTATATTATAGACTGTGAAAAGAAAACAATGGTGATGTCTACTTCACTCATAGGCTTGTTGAGATGTATAAGAACACAAATATTGATAAAAGACTCTCATGGAGTGCATGATGTGCAGAAGTCCATGGGGCCTGATGAGATCCACACATGGGTCCTGAGGGAACTGGCAGATGAAGTTGCCAAACCGCTGT
>VWZE01012274.1:14815-27512 GCA_013396675.1 Eubucco bourcierii | reverse complement strand
CTTTATACTAGCATTTTTTCATTAACGGTTTTTAAAGTTTTTTGAACACAGGTGGCCAGGTTATACTCACTACTTCAGGTGAGGTCTCACCAGTACCTTGCATAAGGGCAACAGTATTTCCCTCTCTTTGCTGTAAATGCCTTTCCTGACACATCCATAAGATCACATTTGTCTTTTTCATGTCTGTGTCCCACTGCCACACTGAGCCCAGCCAGGACTCCCAGATACTTCCCCTTTGTCATTTCCAGATGATGAACATTTGTAAAACAGAAGGGTCAGCTACACAGAGTACTGCTCCTACTGCACCTTGCTCAGAAGAAAAAAAGTACAAATGAGACAAATCCTGTGAATGCTTTCATTCTCATTCACTGAGCAACCTTAGAGATCAAGACTAAGCCATAATCAAGAGCACATCTTGAGCACAAGCTCAGGATGGTTTTCAGTGGGAAGGGTAGGAGTGAGAAAACAGCAGCAGAGTCATACACAACCCCAAAAACACCTTAAAACTGATATGACATAGGGAAGCTAATCTGATTGCTTCTTAAAATGAACGAGGCTAAATTGTGGTGGAAGTGGGAATTTTTTTTTAATCATGCAAAGATGTTTGTATAGGTAAATAAGATTATGACATTACTGGCACTGTGGGAAAAATATTTTTATTGAAATATTAACAACACTGTCCACACTTAGCTGATTCAATTGTAAGGTAAGTAGGTGTTTTAGTATAATATTGTTTCACGCATTGGAGAGGAGAAACTCCGCTAACTATCCTCATTCTTTGAACACTATTTTTCGCAAGATGGCCAGCCATGACATCATTAATATCACAAGAGGGTTCATGCATGTTTATTCTAAAATGAATATAAATTCAACTTCATACCTAGTAGCTTAAAGCTATGCTGAAACACAAGAAGGTCTGTTATATTTATACAGTGTATTTTAGGATTTAATTTATTTGCACTCCATAAGAAGACTGACAGTTTGTAATGCAGTGGTGCTATTACCTCACTTGCACATTTTCAGCACTTGTTAAGGGTTCAAAATGCTTGATTCCCTAAAGGTTCTTCTTGCTTTTACCCCAGCACAAAATGCTTCTGTATTCAATACAGCTCTTATATGTAATTTTTTTTTTTAAAATTATGGATATCTAGTCTTTCAAAAACGCCTTTTATACAGAAGAGTGTAAAAACACTTTATATAGGGTTCATGCAAACCACTTCACTACATGGCAGGCAGCACAGAGTCAAAGCCTGGAATAAGAAGGGGAGCAGTCCACTCCATATGGTACCTCATGCCCATGGCCCTGAGACTTGATTCATCCGTATGCACCACCTCTTACATCAAATGCATCCTAAGTTACAGTTAAAAAGAATCAAGACAATTGCTGATTCTGTTTCCCGAGTCGATTCTCAGTTTCCTGAGCCATACTGGGAGATTGATTCCCACCTCACTACAACCTCCTTTCAAGTAGTTGTAAATAGCAATGAGGTCTCCTGTCAGCTTTCTCTTCTCCAGACGAAATAACTCCAGTTCCCTCAACTGCTCCTCATAACTCTGGTTCTCTGGAACCTTCACCAGCTTCACTGCCTTTCTCTGAGCACACTATAGCAACTCAATCTCTTTCTCAATGTGCAGATGTTTTTGCTCAGGAAATAAAGGGACACCTTTGATCACCAAGTCACACTGACTTTTTAATGTCAATAGAACTGTCTGAAATATGCCTATTAATAGCAGTCATTATAACCTATCTCCATTTATATTCTTACTGTGGATTGTGCCGTAAGTAGCACATTTGTTATAAAAGTATTCAAGAATGACAATAAAATGAAGACAATTACTCCTCCAAGCACTAGTGTTGGACTATTTTCTAAGGAACATGTTTGACTGAAAGGTAAAAATTAGTTTTAAATTCTTCCACCCCTTCTTTTATTTGAATATGAAAAGAAGGTGTAATACAGATGCTTACCTTGATATGACATTAAAAGACAGTTTGGGTCAATATAATTACTGTAGAATAGCAGATTTTTTAAAAAAATCCTTAAATATTTGTACTTGCTGATTTTACCCTTCAGTTGCATTTTAGCATCTAGGCTAATTGGCTAAATCCAAACCACAGATGCAGAATTAACTACTAGACAGTCCCTCCATTAATATGTATATCATGCAGGCAGCATCAGAGGTTAATTTCTCCTCAAACAAAAAAAAGTATTTCTTCAATAGCATTATAAAACATAGCCATGTGAACCAAAATGACGCCCCATAAGAGCTTATTTGCACTTGATGGCAGGTTCATGGGCATTGCTACACCACAAAACTACACAATTTTTAATAATAATTTTAAAAAGAAACTGTAATACTGTTTCCTTGTAACTGAGACAGAAAAACCATTTGCTAAGAGTAAGAACATTTATTGGTTTTGACATAAAAACTTCTTGCTGTGAGGTGGAAAGGCTGTACTCTAAACACCAGAAGAAACATGAAATCGCAAGGGTTATGTTCAGTAACTCTTGGTTCAAAAGCCGATGTGTCAAGTCCATTATTTAAGAGATTGTCAGAGATGATGTTCTAAAGCATACTACTCCAGGTGTCATCTTCTGATATGCTTGGGAAGGGGATTCTCATGTAAATACATTGCAGAACTGCCAGACTGTACATTAAGCCCATACTGCCCAATCCTCTTCAGTAGTGCTGCTCACTGCATAATGTTAATATCAGAAAGCATTCAGTACTGAATGTAACTACTCCTCTCACAGACCCTACATAAGAGTAGCTCTTTGTCTGAGCTCTTCAGACTGCATTTGGTCTGAAAAATTCTAAATTCTCAGTAGCCATACTTGACATTCCAAAGTATATTTTGTATTGCAATATGTAGTGCTGATTTGATGACAAAGATGTATTCACAGATTCATAGTCATAGAATAGTTTAGGTTGGAAGTGACCTTAAAGATCATCCAGTTCCAACTCCATTGCAGGGATATCTTCCACTAGACCAGGTCAACTCAAGGCCTCATTCAGCCTAGCCTTGAACACCTCCAGAGATGGGGCATTCATGACCTCCCTGGACAACCCGTTTCAGTGTCTCATCACCCTCCCTGTAAAGAATTTTCTAATATCGCATGGTAAAGAGAAGGGGTAATGGGTACAAATTGCTACTGTGGAGATTTGGGCTGGATGCCAGAAAAAAAGTTTTAACCATTAGAAATGTTTGACACTGGAACAGACTTGTAAGCAAGATGGTTTATTCCCTTATATTAGACAGTTTCAAGGCCCAGTTTGACAGGGTGGTGGGCCATCTCATTTAAACTACCTTCTTATTCTGAAAGGTTGGATTTGATGATCCTTGAGGTCACTTCCAATCTGGTATTCTATGAATCTATGAATATGTAGTCTAAATCTGCCCTCCTGAAGCTTAAAGGCATTTCCTCTCATACTATCACCAAGCCCTTGGATTCATTTCACACAAGATTCAATGCACATTCATTCAATGCACATGAGAACCATTTACAGACAAAGATACTGTTTTGAGTTGCCCGACTCCTGCAAATATAAGAAGTTATGCAGATTTTGTTTAACCTTTCTTTTTTTGTTCTTTATAAGCAAAAACCCTTGAGTAGAAGCTAGTCATATTAGGATTTCAGAAGAGATTGTCACAAATAAACACACTATTAGAAAAACAGAAGATGCTCCAAGGACCAAACTGTTAAAACTAAACCAAAATAAAAAACTCTTCAATCCAAGTGAGTTGCCTCCCCTATGCCTACAGCAGTGACCAGATTTTCAGCTAAGTCATGGGAGCATTGTTGACTTCAGCACAGATGAGCCCATTTGTGCGCAGGATCTGGTCTGGGTTTCTGTAGAATATACTGCAGACATATACAGATCTGCATACCTTCCTGTTTCTCTCATATACTCATTAACATTTCAGGAAGAAGGAACTTCCTGTGTGCTTTAGGTGCCAGAGCAAAACCAAACACAAAATCGAATTTCAAGTATTCCAGTACAGACTTAAAAATCCCTCACTCAGGAAAATTGCAGTTGGTAAAATACATAGTTTTCTTTTTTTACATAACTGAGTATCTTTAAAAGAAATAGGAAAGAAAATTCACTTTATTTTAAGAACAGGCAGGAGAAATAAAATACCATATTTTTAGAAAATATTATTTTGAGTGCTCCCCTTAAACATGTCTATACTGGCCAGTCAGAAAGGATACAAAGATTAGAAAAAAAATTGCTTTTCTAATATATCATTCTACTAAGGAACATCTGAGAAGGGAAAAATACAGAGAAAGCAATGGTTGTGTCTTGAATATGGAATACGCTCGCCACATTTGTGGCACAAGAGGCATCTGTAACAAAACCATTTTGAACAAAAGTGTGCATTGCAGTAGCAAGAGAAAATAAAGAATTAAAAAGTAAGTTGGCCCTAAGTATACTTATTTGAAAACCAGAAAGTAGCTTTGTACCATCTTTTACCTGCACTGAAGCCTGCAGAGGAAAAAAAACCTAGGATGATTACACATTTAACTGAAGTAATCCTGGATTAATGCATTAAATTCCTAGACTGTTTACAAGCCATCAATACTAACATTAATAAGCAGATATATGGCAAGTTGTTTTAAAAGTGTATTATTTTGCTGCCAGAACTCTTCTCTGGTAAAAATTCAGGCATATGCAATGTCTTATTCTTTTTAAAGTAAAGCTTTATTTTAGCAATTTTAACTAATCTCACGCTTGAACTACCACAGAAAAATGTAACATCTTCTGCAAAGATTTAGTAAATTGTGTCTCTTTTGTAAGTGAATGGACTATACCCTAGCCTTTTAAATGTTTGAATGCCTTTGAAAACAAACTGTGTCTTAAATAAAATATTTATAACAGGTAAATTTTATCTCTTTAAGCAAGAGTAACAATTAACATAAACATCTGTACATTATTCACTCTCATGAAGCATTATTGTACTAAGTACCATAGAACCTCAATACCAGTGAAAATTTACATTATTCCTGGGGACATCTGGAAAACTCTTACCACTAAGTCTAAGGAGAAACTAACAGTTCTGAGATAAACTTGCTTCTACACTCTCCTCCATCAACAAGTATTACCCAGTCACTCAAAGTACAGGTAAAAGACCTGATCAGCCTAATCCTGTTTTGGAATTTCAAAAATAAGACAATTTCTGAGCCTGGGTTCATATACTGGCAGTCACGTGACAGCAGGACATTTTTACATGCCAGATAATTTCTGACATGTACAATGTCACTCTTCAGAAATGGGTTCCAGCAGAAATATCTTATTCCAATTTGTCACTGGAATTTCCCCCCATTCTTCCTGTTACAAACACTGTTATTCCCACCCCAAGAGCATATGAATTAATTTTCCCCTAGTTCACATTAACCCATGTCTCAATTCAATGGGAGCCGCATTAAATTCTTGATGTAAACCTAACTGTATTCAAGACAAATCTTGATTTGGATAGATGGGGAAACTCAGGTGTGGTAATGAGGTGCAACACCACTCCCCATGTCCTGCTGAGCTCTGCATACTTCAGAAGATATGGGAGCAGGAATGATCCCAAATTTCATTCTCTCCAAGGTATGAGACAGTTTAAAATTTTGTGGTGCATGGGAAACTACACAAGATGGAAGTGGCAAACTCCCACATGACACAGCTCAAGTGTTGTGGCTGATGCCTCCAAACGTTCACAATCATTGCAGTCAGGTAACTTGGGAAACTGTAATTTCATTGATCTTGCTAGCTCAGAGAAATTTTGTTATACTCTACACTGTCTCTCAGTGACAAAACCACAAAGTATCCACACTAGTGTGCCCTGCGACTGAATGCCTGTTGTCCTGATAGGATTCTCCACATATAGCTGCTATTATCACATACAAAAAGAATAGAGGAGAGGGAAAAGAAATAGAAAAATGCACCTTAGAAGTTACTAATGTTTAATGCTTAAAAGTCTGAATGCACAAACAATAATCTACCATTATAGAAGTACTGGTGGTCAATACAACGCATTAGAACTATGTACAATGACACAGTTTAGTATCAAAATCTTTCTACAATGTAGAATATTACGAAACTGTTAATGACATCAAACACCAAGCACTTAAGACACCATTTTTGCTACCACATTTGGAACTTCAATGAACAGTCCATTTTAACTTGCAGCATCAATCCATTTCTAGTACGAAATTAAGTAATTTTCTACTTATACAATAAGATTTATCTACACGGGTCTTTTGATTTTGATCCATAGCAGCAAAGGCACTGTACATCAGCAGATCCACAGACTTAAAGATTTTTTTCAAGCGTTCAAAAAGAAAAGAAAAGAAAAAAAGATAAAAAAGAAAAAGAGGGGAAAAAAAGTCACAGATCATAGTTTGACATCAACAACAACAACATAAAAAAAAGATAACATGTTGTCTCTGGCACAATGGCTCAGTTTGTGTCCGTCTTAGGGACATCGAATTGAGACTTGGATTGAACTGCTGGCGAACAAAGAAAGTCCTTTTCCCAATGAGAATCCATTCCTTTTTTTTTTATGTGGGAATAAGTAACTCTTGTAAATCCTACCTCGAGGTCATTGCTTTTGTAGTTTGTATATTGGTAGGCATCCATTCTTATTTCAGTGCAGTTTCCAAAGAACATATCAAATATTTGTCATAATCTCTTGTAATTGAAAAATTGCCCAAAGACACATATCCCCATTTTCAAGGAAACATTGCAAAAGTTTCCAGAAGTAACAAAGGTAATTCTTTGAGGCAACTTATTGTACTCTTGACAATATAACAAAGAGAGGTGTTTATATTAAAAAACCTAGCTTGACACCAAAATGTTTCATGTTTATCAACAGAAAAGCATTGAGAACAAATCTGTACACAAGATGCTATATTAACATTGCAAATATATAAATTAGCACATTCTTACTTAAAGTGAATTTTAGATGTGAACTGAATTGCCATTCATGTAGATTACTGGCTACAGTTTGTTATTTTCTAAGTTTCCAAGACTGTCTAAAACAGTTAAGATACAGCATCTTCCCACCAAATAATTATACTGTAATAACACTTAAAGAGGTCTCATCCAAGAACAGGACTAAAAAATATAAAACAAAGTTTATTCTTTTAAATAGAAACTACAAGTCTATTTTGTGTAACTTTTACCTACATCTTGAACATCCTTCTCCAAGATCCCCAATTCATTCACCTACAAAAACACAGTGTACAATGCACCTTTCAAACTAAAGCCGGGCCACACAGCTTTATTTAGTCAGTTCATTGTTAGAAAGCCTTTTTTGAAGAAAATAAATACATTACAGCTCTGATATATAATTAAAGAGTCAGATTCACTGTTAAGTATCCTTATTCCATCCTTTTCCAAGTAGGTATCTGACAATTTGGTATCACATTTTTAATGAGCATTCACAAATCAACGACGAGTTAAGAAGATAAAAATAAATTTCACAACTATGATGAGTGTTTATGTTCATAGTTTAGAAAGAAAAGGAATACACAAAGTGCTAGGAGAAGGAGTTCTGTCTGCATTCAGATTTGTCACTAATAAATAACTTCATAGACTGTAGCTTTCTTGTCCCCAGAGCCAGTAACAATGTATTTGTCATCCACAGAGATATCACAGCTAAGCACAGATGAGGATTCTTTGGACTACAAGAAAGAGACAAAACAACACAAAACAAAAACCAAACAAACAGACAAAACCAACAACAACAAAAAAAAGAAGAAAATAAATTTATATCTTTCCATTCCTTCAACCTAGAAGGCCTTGAGGATTAATTGGATGTGTTCTTAGAGAGGGAATACATTTAGAGTGGTTTTTTTTTCTCCAAACTCATTCCACCTAAAGTTCTATAGCAACACAAACAAGCAGTGGCAAGGGAAGTACATGTTACAGATCTTGAGATAATCTATCAATAAAATAAAAAGAAGCAGGCCTTTCTATACAGTTTACATGCAATGGACATTTACTAGTACTTTATATGTTAGCTTTTGCATAAAAATGAAAAGTCACCTTCTTCCTCTTCCCTCAATTTTTTTTTTTGTAAATCAGAAATCTCTATGGAGAAGCACTACAAAGTCCTACCTACCCACAGGTATGAAACAGACTCCACATACATCTCTGTCTCCTCTCATCATTTCCCCAATGCAGAAGATAAAAGCCTTGCACAAAAGAATTTACATTATCAGAGAGGTGCAAAATACTAAGATACTGTAGCAAATACAGTGTGCAGCAGTGTACAGCAGGTGAACGGGAGACAGGCTGCACCAGGATGCAGTATCTCTGTCTCTTCCAATTTTTCTGTCTCTCCTGAGATGGTGTGTATATACTGTCACCTTTCGCTTGCTGTTTTACTATGTATTTTCTTTACATAATAGATGTCCATTTTCTGATTGCACTGCAAGAGCTAAACACTTCCCGATCATGCTAAAGTTTTGCCAAGAAACCTCTCCTGCACTGCACAGAGAGTTTCTTTCTACTTATTACTAAGAAAGCTCCACTAGGGTTTTAACATCACTTCTAAGTGAGCTGTGAACTTCTTCGACTGATTTGGGATTTCAGTGAGAGGTGGTTCCAAAGCTGAATAGCCTTCTACTAAGTTTTCTCAGACATCAACTTTCTCCCATTAAGGCAAATGGCACTGTTCCAAAGGCACGGACATGTCAGCTAATGTTGTAGGTGAGACCTAACCATTTAAACTGGAACAATAGTTTATTTAGTTAAAAAAATCCCCAGCCTAGAGGTACTTCATAGGTGAAGGAAGAACATGACAAAAATCCAATTTTTTTTAATGGCATGCCATTACAATTGGACACAATGGGATTAAAAAATTTAGAAGGTTTACAATTTCCAGTTACACTCCACAGGGTTCTTCCATAAGGCAGATTCTTCAGCTCAGGAGTCTGCCTTTCCAATTCCCTGACTTACACATCTCATCTAAGAAAAATACAGGTTTGGTATGACTTTCACTATATTGGCTACATTTTACACATTCAGTGAATGCCCATCTAACAACATGATTTGGGTACTGTATTACAGTCATACACAGAAGAAGGTGAATTAAAAACAATTTCAGAGAAAAAAGCTACTTTATTCTAAGAGCTAAAGTACTCCAATGTCAGAAAGGATAAAAGCTTATGTCCTTTTAATTACAGACAAAGTCTTAAAGGCCTATAGTAATTAGCCAAGAATTTCCATTTAGAAACTCCTTAAGCTAATGACAGACCCTGAGATGTGCAGCTCTGCTGCACTGCCATATATGTGGAAAATAGCTTTTAGGAGATTATTACCTGGAATATACTGGCTCCATAAGGTGTTCTCCAGGCATTAAGGAGATTATCTTTTCCAGTGCTTACAAACCACTTGCCTGCAACAGATTGTTTAAATGTTATCACTGCATTGTGTTTTCAAGCAATGCACCCCAATAAACAGATTAATCATAAAAACAAAGCATTCACACATTAATGGAATATATATCCAAAGAATAGCCAAATTTTCCTGTTTGCACTACAATGTTTGATAACAACATAAGCACTTCACACAAAGAAGTAGTTACAGAATTTAAAAAATAATTTTAATATTTAAATTTAACATCTAATTTTTAGCTACACCCTTACCTTCATTTAAAAGTAATGTTAGAACAAATTTCATAAGAGAGAGACATGACATTGAAAGATCTGCTTACCACAGTGAGCAAATTTGAGTGACAACACACAGCTCTCATGAAGATGCAGCTGATACTTGTCTGGCTTAGTAACATGCAGGACCTCTACATTACTGTTCTCCATTCCTACTGCCAGCCACTCACCAGTTGGACAATAGCCCAGTGAGAAGATCTAGAATTAGCACAGCACATGCTTCAATCAGTAAAGGAACGTTATTGAGATATTAAAAACCAACTCCTGGTACTCTGTTAACACTAACTAAGAACACTTTTTGGTCCACTACAGTTTTAAAAACATGATAATGCAATTACTATAGTAATCAAGATTAATTAGTTTGTGCAAACAAAGCTCAGTTACAGCTGTAACAGTAAAGCACACTGAATCAAAATATGAAAGTAATGTCCTACCTTATCTGAGAGCATTTTAAAATATTGTCATAAAATACTTTTGATCAAGAATCTACAGAAATGGGAACAGATTGCACATAGGAATGATTTAACCTGCCAAATCTTTAATAAAAAGATTCTCCTCTACTCTCACAGGATAACTACTAATCTGCCAAACAGTCATAATCCAGAACGACGTTTAGCTGTTACATCACAAAAAGAAAAAAAACTGTGAGAGTAAATAAAAGAATCTTTAGGGTTTTCTCTGAACCTGCTTCTTTTGCTTAGAAAAATCCCAACCTGTAATATTGGTGCTTCAGAAAACCATTTTTCTTAATGTTGCAAAGCCCTGACATTGAACCTGTGATGTGAAGTCATGTTGTTGTAGTTGTCTTCCTTCTCTGAGATCCCAGGATCTGACTGTATTGTCCAAGCCTCCTGTCCATAGTTTGGTGCCATCGTTAGAAATGTCAATACAGCTTGCTCCATCTGTGTGGCCCTGGAATTGCCTGAAAATATTGAAAGAAAGTAAGAACATTCTCACACTGGAATTCTCACACCTCCCTTTCAGTCCTTGATGTGCAGCCATCAAATACAATAGTAACATAGATTCCAATTGCAATCTAAGATTAATATAAACTCTGTGACAATCATGTGAGTATTGTGATGGATTGATGAAGTGATCAGGCCAGTCGAGCACTAATTTGATTTGAAAAAGCACACCTTATGAGTCAGATATTCTGCAGACCTTTGCTGCTGACTATATGATTCAACTGAAAACTTCCAAACTCCCCAAAAAAGAATATGGCATTGGCTGTTCAAGAAGAATCTGCAGGTAACCAGTGAAGGTGGAAAAACCCCAGCAATCTAAACGGTAACACAAAGGAGTAAAACCTGCCTTTATATGCAGAACTGATACATTGCATGTAATACCACACACACACCGCAGTGCACAGAGAAAGCTTGATATGACTGGCTCCCACCTTATGGTACACTACTCTTGAGCGGCAACTTATATGCCTAAGAAACTAAGTCTGTAATACAGTAATTTACACACACTTTCACACAAGACATATTTGCTGGACCATTGATTAATGAGATTAAGTACAAGAAGAGTGTATTGCATGGAAACAAAGAAACCCATGTGTTGAAAGAAACTACAGCAGTGTCAGTATCAACCAATCTTAGGAAATTTTAGTTAGGAAATTTTAGTTATGGGCTGCTCAACAGGTCTGGAATTATGAAACTCTTAAAACCTATAAACAATTACACAGACTTTGCTTAAGGTATTACCATAGCAATGGAATACTAGATGCAGCTATGCAGACACCGTGGAGAAAACAGCATATATAAGTGGAAGAGCATGTAAGGCTACGCCTAATTAATGCTTCACAACCTGATGATCCAGTTTTGCTGACCTACCTTACTAAAGTCTGGTTGTGCAGATCCCACACTGCAATGTTCCCGTCACTACAACAAGAGAAACAGACCTTGGAATCAGGGCTGATAGCTAGGGCATAGCAAGCTGGAGCAGATGATGTCAGCTCTGCTTTGATGCGAGGAGTTGGAGCTGCCAAGTCCCAAATGGATAATGTGCTGGCTTCACCACCAACAATCAGGGTGCGACCATCGGGGAGCAATCTGCAGGAACGGATGTAGTTATCTCTGTTCTGTGAAGACAGAAGCCATCAAGAGATTACTCACGAGGAAAGGAAAACAACATTAATGTGCAAGCAGAAATCCATAAAGTATTGTATTCCCTCCTGGTTTTAATGAGCCATTTATACTTATGACAATGATGAAGTGTATTAATGCCAGAAAATTACATCACATTAGGGAAGTACTTAAACTTGATCTACAAAATTCAGCAGTGAGAGATATTTAATCTTAATTAGCACCAAAATGCAAAGACCTGAACCTAGCCCAGAACAATTCAAGATAGCTACCCTCGACAACTTGTGTAGAAAGTTACATTTTCATACTCTATTTCAGCACATTAACCTCTCAGCATGGGGAAGTACAAAATTCCCTGCACACTCCCCCCACCTCTGTTCCAGTGAGACTTGCTGCCACCATCTCAGAGATGTCAGAGGAAAATATTTGGGCAATTTTCCACATTTGTGTAGCAGCTTGTGTAGCAATTCATTACCTGTCTACATGTGATGTATAGTTCTCACTTTACTGTCTCTGTAAAAAGAAGCAACACCTTACCAAGAACTGGCAAATGACACTAAAAAAGCTGCAAATAATGATTCTTTGTATTAGCAAATTTAAATAATTTGTGAATAACACACAAGAATCTTTTTAATTGACACAGTAAGACAGGGCAATGCATTCAAACATGTATACAGACACAAAATACTTGACACAATCTTCAAATATTTTTGGAGAACACAGACACAAGACAGCAATTTTTAGCATGAAACAATATGAAGCCAACAAATGTCAAGGTTTATAAACAATATTTGTTGTGTTGTTGTGCTGGTTTGAGGTTAATTGGAATATTTTAATGGAAAAAAACAGATCATAGTCTGTGAAAAGAAAATAATGGTGATGCCTACTTCACTCATAGGCTTGCTGAGGTGCATAAAAACAAGGACACAAACATCGGTAACACAGAGAGTG
>VWZE01012273.1:26466-52394 GCA_013396675.1 Eubucco bourcierii | reverse complement strand
CCCTGCCAGGGTCTTTTCCCCTCAGAGCGACCCCTGCTCAGCCTGAGGGTCGTTGGCTGAAGCTGCGGTGAGGTAATGGCAGGATGCGGCCGTGTGCCAGTCGGGGCGTATCCTGCTTTACAGGCGGTTTCCCGGGAGCTCTCTGAAGCAGCAGGCCTGCCGCCTTCCAGAACAAGAGCAGCTGCAGCCCCGCCTGCGGCAGGCCGCACGCCGTTGCCAGGCCGGGGCGGTGAGCAGCGGAGCCGCCGCTGCCAGCGGGACACTGTGCGGCAGGGCCTGCACCGCGCCGGGAGCTGCAGGCCCAGCCCGCAAGCACCGAACACCGCCGGGCCCCGGGGCCGCTTAGTTTCGCACGTACGAAGCGCGCCCGGGCCCGGCAGCTCGGAGGGGAGGCCCCGCCGAGGCACCGCCCGCGGGGCGTCCCGGGCCGGGCTGGGCTGGGCTGGTCGAGCTGCCTTCCCGCCCTCCTTCCCGCGGTGCCTTTCCTGCCTCCTCCCCTCCTTCTCGGCGCGGCTGGTCGAGACGTGAGGCGGCGCGGAGCGAAGCGCTCGGGTCCGGCGCGGCTCGGCTGGCTGCGGAGAGGTGGGGCAGGGCGCACCGCAGCGGGAAGAGGGTGGGCAAAGGGCCCGGGGCGGCAGCAGCAGCAGCAGCAGCAGCCCCTGCCAGAGCGGGCAGAGCGTACTCGGCGGGGCCCGGTGAGCTCTGCCCGCCCGGCCGGCCGGGCTGGGGTGGGGTGGTGTGGTCCCTGAGTACCTGCCCGCGGTCACCGCGGACCGGCTCGGCTCGGCTGCCCAGCGGCACCGCACAGCTGTACAGGGGGTCGGCTTCTGCCTTGCTTTCTTTTCGTAAAGGGTTTCAACCTGTTGCGAGGGGCCCAGGCGGTGCGTGAGGAAAGGTGTCCTGAGCGTTGCCCTGCTGTTGTGAAACGGCGTTTATCTCCCTCTGCCTTTTGTTCGGTTAAGGCTCCCAGGTGAGCAAATACAGCTTGGGTTTGATGCTGGGCTTCGTAGGACCCGTGGAGGAGGGGGAGAATGAGCTCCTGTTTACCCCAGATCCGGGCAATCTTGGGTTTGTGAACTGCTTCATGTTCTGGAAGCTGAATCAGAAAGGAAGCTGCCGGCCGTGGGCTATCGCTGCACCTCTTTGCCGTGAGGAGTCTTCTCCAGTAGCCTTTCCTCCCTGTCATCTCCCGAGGAGCGTTGACTGCTCTAAATGTAAAACATCCTGGCTCTTCCCTAGGGCTTTGCTAATCAACCTGTGGCAGCATCCTGTTGAGTTTTAGCTGTGACCTGTCTCTATCTCAGGCTGCTCTGCAGCATCTCTTACGTTATGCAGCTTCACTTCCTTTGCTGCCCCTGCAGTGCTTCCTGACTGGCTCTGAGAGGTCCTCTGATGTCTGGCACAGGTTGCCCAGGGACGTTGTGGATCACAGAATTCCGTGATCCACAACCTCTCTGCAGGTGTTTGAGGCTGGGCTGGATGAGCCCTGAGCAACCTGGGGTAGTGGGAGGTGTCTCTGCCCATGGCAGGGGGGTTTGAACCGGATGATCTTTAAGGTCTCTTGCAACCCAAACCATTCTGTGAGTGCCTTAGGCAACCTGGGCTGGTGTGAGATGCCCCTGCCCATGGCAGGGGGGTTCGAACCGGATGATCTTTAAGGTCCCTTGCAACCCAAACTGTTCTGTGAGTGCTTTGCCTGGGTGAGGCTGTGGCCTTGGGTTCTTAGGGTAATGTTTGATAGGTCTTGTTGAGACTGAAGAGTCTCTTGCTGTTTCATCAAGTCAGACCAAGGTCTATCCCAGTTCTCCTGCGTGACTCTCGCTGCTCCCAAAGGTAGCCTGTGATGGAGGGAGCAGAGCATCTGTCTGTGCTGAGCTGCTGCTGAGCTCAACAGAAACGAGAAGAGGCGATGCCAAAGTTCCAGTATGTTTAGCTTCTCTGACGGAGTTTGTGTGTCTGGGACAGGCACTTCTCCACCTGCACATGGCTGGCAGCTGGGCAGTGCCTGCGGCAGCCTCCCTTCTGCTTTACCTGCAGTGACAGGTGCCTGTCGAAGGCTTGCTGCTGGGTCTGGGGTCTGGTTTCCTGCAGCTGCTCCGAGTCAAATGTCCTTGCTGAAAGCTCAGGTTGTGGGTTGGAAGAGCTGGCAGCTCTTCAGCTCCTCCATCGGACTACTCTCAGATCATATCCTTGCCCTGCAGTCTGCTGATGATGTCTTTGAGTGCCTGACCTGGGTGGCTTTCTGTCCAGCAGCCATCTTTCTGCAGAAAGCGTATTTTATCCCAAACTGTTGCATATATTGGCTGCCTTGGGGCATCTTTCACATACTGGCTGTACCTCCTGGTGGAGTCTTTCTGCAGTGCAGGAAAATCTCCTCCTGTTGCCTAGTCGTGCTCCCGGCTGTCCCTGCTGTGTGTTGACTCCAGCTGACAATAAGAATGTGCCTTTTCTGGCATCGACTTAGAAGGGACCCTTGGAGACCTCAACACCACTAACAAGCCTGATTTGGGGAATTCAAAGCCTGCTGTCCTGCACTCAAACAGCCTTGTGGTTCCTCACTGGTGCTGTTGCAGCCTGGGAAGAAGCCAGAGCCAGGTGCAGCAGTCAAACCCACACATACCCAGGCACAGACTGCATCTGCTTGGAAGGAGCCCTCAAAGGTCGTTTTGTCCAACCCCACTGCAGTCAGCAGGGACACCTCCAGCTATAGCAGACCGCTCTAGGCTCCATCTAGTTGGAGCTTGAATGTCTCCAGGGATGGGGCCTTCAACATCTTTCTGGACAACCTCTTGCAGTATTTCACCAACCCTCGTTGTACAGAACTTCAACCACGGTGTGATTTATGGGAGCTTAACAGTCAAGTTTTCCTTCTCAGGTCTCCAGGCAGGTGTGTCAGGGGAGGCTTTATTCTTAATGCAGAGAGCAGAGCACTCTGTTCAGAGGAGCTGCAACAGCCCAGCTGGGGCTGTGGCATCTCTCCTGAGCCTAATACAAGGGCCATTGTCTGAGTGAACAGGGAGCACCAGCCTGAGAAGATTTTTCTCCAGTGCTTTAGCTTCTCAGCTCCCTTGTGTCAGTTTTGAAGTAGACAGGACTCTGAGGTTTCTCTTGAAGTAGAATAAAACACCCAGAGCCCAAGTCCTGTGAAGGGAATTTTCAGTGCAGCCTCTGAAAGTTTCTGTTGATGGGTGTGATAGATTCTTCAGCAAGGAGGTGGAAGAAAGCTGCTCCTGTTCCCTTGGCTAGCAAAAATGCCGAGTGGGTGTGGCAGCTGGAGAGCTCTCTGTCCTCACTAGGATGTCTCCACCAGACCTGTTATTATTCTCAGTTAATAATCTCCCTTCTGAGGACAGGCTGAGGGAGCTGCTTTAGCTTGGAGAAGAAGAGAGAACTCATTCTTCTTGCTAGAGATGTGCAGGGTAGTGTTGGGAGGATGCAGCCAGGCTCTGCTCAGGGGTGTCCAAGGGCAGCACAAGGGGCACTGGGGGCAAGCTGGAGCAGAGGAGGTGTCATGGGAACTGGAGGGGAAACTTTGTCACTGAGGCTGCTGGAGGCCTGGAGCAGGCTGCCCAGAGAGGTTGTGGCGTCTCCTCTGCAGACTTTCCAAACCCAGCTGGATGTGTTCCTGTGTGCTCTACCCTGGATGACCCTGCTCTGGCAGGGTCTCTGGAGGTCCCTTCCAACCCTTCCAATTCTGTGATTTTGTAATAGAAGTTGTAGGACAACTCTGCATGTTCCTACTGCACACACAGACCAAACAACTCTCTCTGCACTTAAGACAGCCTGGAAGGGGTTGGCTGAGTGATGAGCTGTGTCTCTTCTGGCTGGATCATCTCACAGGTAAATTCTCTTGTGGCTCTTGTGAAGTTTGGCTTCTTCTGTCAGGAGTGCACTGGGCTGCTTGTTATGAGGAGGAGGAAGACAATGTGCATGCAACATTTCTACCCTCCTGTGTACCTGGATGTGCCACCCTGTCTTGTCTGATGTTTGCAGGTGATGTGGTCACTTAAGAAGCAAACATCCTGTCCCTGTTTCCCTTCCACCTTCTATTTAAGAGAGAAGCTCAAAAAGATACAAGGTGGATGGACAGGCTCTGAAAAGCAGAGGGGTGAGATTTGCTTTCTCATGGCCCAGTCTGCAACTCCTGTCCCCAGTAGCCTCATTAGTCTTGCTCCTGAAACCTCCTGAGAAGATTTCCTACTCCCCACCTTGACTCTTTGCTTTTGGGCTCTACGCTGGGCTGTCTCCAGCTCTGCCAAGTGTGTGCACTGACAGTGGAGGTGATGGAAAGCCTGAGGGAGGGTGAGTTCTGGAAATCACAGCTCACTTCACCCTCTCTGCCTGTGAACAACACTCTCCTTGGTTGTTTGAAACCCTCCGAGCTCCTGAAGATGAAGGCCATGTCTCCTTGCTCAGCCTGCTTTCCAGATCCCGGAGGGGATTTTCTTCTTGCCACAGCAGAGCCCACAGGAGACAGTCAGTGTCACTGTCTGAACAGTCAGCATGTTTCTCCTTCTGTTCTCACCTGCATTTTGGCACAGCTTGCCCCCAGGATGGTGAGCATCTTCCCAACCTGTGAGAAAGGTTGGGAGGTGAGAAGCCAGGACATGGAGGCAGAAAGGAGGACCAACAGAGCTGCAAGATGGAGATGAGATGTTTGTCAGCTCTGTGGGGAGCACCTAACTGTCCCTTCCCAGGGCACACAGACCATTTGCTGCCAGGGCCTCTGGGCAGGGATCAGCACTGTAATAGCAGCACTACTGATGGGCATCTCTCTGCCAGCACCCTGCTCTGTCCCGCCTGCCAGGCTCCTCTGTCTGTGACCTCATCAGCCTGGCATCCCAGGGAGCCAATTCAGACAGTCCTGGCTGCTGTGCAGGAACAGACACCCTTGGCAGAATGAGCAGGAGGACAATCACTGCATTGCACTCCTGACTTTGCATGGCAGCTGTGTTCTGGGGTCCTCTGGGCTGCGTTACAGAGAATCACAGAATGGGAGAGTTTGGGAGGGACCTCTGGAGATCATCCAGTCCAACCCCCCTGCCAGAACAGGGCAGGGCACACAGTAGCACATCCAGGTGGGTTTGGAAAGTCTGCAGAAAAGGAGACTCCACAACCTCTCTGGGCAGCCTGCTCCACGCCTCCAGCACCCTCACACCAAAGATTTTCTTGTGTTGAGGTGAGACTTCCTGGGCTCTAGCTTATACCTCTTGTTCCTTGTGCTGTTTCTGGGCACCACCAAAAAGAGGCCAGCACCTTCATTTGGGTATATCCAGCTTGCTCCACGTTACTTACCAAAGTTCCTCTTGCTGGTTTGGTGGTTGTAGCCCTGAGGTGGACAAGTGCTGTGCAGCTCAGGAAGTGCATACTGGGAGTGAGCTCCTCAGAAGGATGCGATGTGGCTGCCATGACCTGCCAGCTGGGGTCTTCCTGGGGTTACAGATACATGTTTGTGTCTTCTCCTTGCATGCTTTTGAAGAGTCTGATCATTGTCTCCCCCAACATCGTCCTGGAGAACCTGACTGCTTGTGGCTTGGGTGGGTGGATGCTTCACTGAATTAAGAACTGTCTGGATGGACCCAAAGAATGGTGGGGAAGGGAGCTGAGTCCAGCTGGTGCTCAGTCCCCAGTGGTGTTCCTCAGAGCTCAGCACTGGGCCAGTTCTCTTTGAGGTCTTTGTCACTGATTTGGGTGAGAGGATTAATGCTCCTTCAGGCAGGCTACAGGTGACACTGAATTGGATGCCAGTGATGAGCTGCTGGAGAATAGAGAAGCTCTACAGAGGGGCCTGGCCAGGCTGATCAGTGGGCTGAGGTTCAACAAGGCCAAGTGCTGGGTCCTGCACTTGCTTCACAACAACCCAGGAGTGCCTCAGGCCTGGCAGAGAACTGCCCAGGGGAGAAGGCCCTGGGAGTACTGATTCACAGAGAGCTGAAGATGAGCCAGGCTGTGCCCAGTTGGCCAAGAAGGACACCAGCAACCGGGCCTGGACCAGCAGTGGTGTGGCCAGCAGGAGCAGAGAGGTGATTGTCCTGCTGTGCTCAGCACTGGTGAGGTCACAGCTTGAGTGCTGGGTTCAGTTTTGGGCCGCTCACCCCAAGAAGGACATTTAGGGGCTGGAGCAGGTCCAGAGAAGGGAAAGAAGGATGGGGAAGGGTCTGGAGAACAGGGCTGGGGAGGAGCAGCTGAGGGAGCTGAGGTTGTTGAGCCTGGGAAAAAGAAGGCTGAGAGGAGACCTCATTGCTCTCCGCAGCTCCCTGAGAGGAGGCTGCAGTGAGCTGGGGGCTGGGCTCTGCTCCGAAGTTACAAGTGACAGGGATGAGAGGAAATTGCCTCAAGTTGCCCCAGGGGAGGTTTAGTTTGGATATGAGAAAAAACTGTTCTGAAAGACTGGAACAGACCACCCAGGGAGGTGTTTGAATCCCTGGCCCTGAAGGTGTTTGAAGGAAGCAGAGATGTGGTGCCCAGGGCCACGGTTGAGCTCCAGTCTTGGCAGAGATAGAAAGTGGTTAGACTGAATGATCCGAAAGAGCTTTGTCAACCCAAAGGATGCTGTGATGCCAGCAGTGATGGACCACGCTGGAGGCAGGGTACTGCAGGGTAAGGGAGGACCTCAGGACTTGTGTTCTGCAGAGGGTCTTTCATGAGGGTCTTTGAGAGCCACTGTTGGCAGGGTCCAGCCAAACCAAGGCAACTGTAGTGGTGTGGTGAGCTCCATGTGGGCTGCCTCTACTCACCTAGGATGCTTCACAGCCTATTCTGAGCTGGTGTGGAAGAGGTGGGAGTACCCAAGGGAGCCTGGAGGGTGTGGGTTGTGGGAAAGCCTCTTCAGAGGGAGTGAGACACATGGGAGGTGTGAGGGAGGATGTTGCTCAGACTTACGGGTTGCTCCTGGCAGCATTCTAGAGGCTTTCAAAGTTAAAACCAAGCCAGGAGTAGGTGACATCAAATGTTTGGCTTTGCCTATTGTTTCTTATCTCTTGTGGGTGCCAGATCTGAACACAGAAGGGGCGAAGTTCACTTCTCCAGCCCAGGTTCACTTCCCCTTTATAGGAGCAGCAGGTTGCTGGTTAAAACAGAGCCGTGGGGAGCAGTGCAAAGACTGCTGAGGCTCTGCCTAAGCCTCTGTGCCTCAGTGGAGTTTGTCCATGCAGCTGCATGCTCCCAAGAAGCTGTGGAGTGGAGCTGGAGTTGCAGCAGGTTTCTGAGATGTCTCTGCCACCTGAGGAGAAGGAAAGGTTTAGAGGAACAAGCAGCTTCTGGATATGCTGTGGGAGAAATGGGTAAAGTGAAAGCATGGCTGATACCTTGCCCTGGAAGCCTGCTCTGTGTGGGAGAAGCAGACAGGGCAAAAGACCAAGCAGAAAGTGACTGCGCTGCACTCCTGGCATGGCATGGCAGAAGGTGTGTGTTGGGGTCTAGGCCACGTTGGGGAGTGACCAGCTTGGTCCATGCTTCTAAGCAGAGTTCCTCTGGCTGGTTGGGTGATTGTGGCTCTCCAACCCGGGCTGGCAAAGTGCTGTGCAGTTTGGGAGGTGCTTTCCTCAGGAGCTCAGCACAGGACTGAAAGTGTAGCTGACTCCTTTGTAGGAGGCTGCAAGCTGCTCATGGGGGCAGGAGCAGCTCATGGTGGAGTAAGGGAGGACATCCACACACTGGCACAGATTGCCCAGGGAGGTTGTGGGGCACAGAATCACCCAATGTGATCTTCGATCACATTCTCTGCTTCTGTGCTCCACAACCTCCCTCGAGGTGTTCAAAACCAGGTTGGATGAGGCCTTGAACTACCTGGGGTGGTGGGAGGTGTCCCTGCCCATGGCAGGGGGCTTGAAACTGGATGATCTTGAAGGTTCCTTCCAACCCAACCCTATTCTGTGAATCCATGAATCAGAAACTGCACTGAGGGAGGGGTTAATGGAGGCTTCCCTGGCAGCTCCTGAAATATAAGTGTCTGACTTCCCAGCATAGCTGGAGCAGGAACAATGGATGCTTTGGCTCCTGATAAATGAGATCCAGTGCAACCAGGGCCCAAGAGTGGTTGGAGGTAGGAATTTGTGGAGGAGGACTTTGTGTTCTGAGAAGTGGATCGTGGCTAGAGCCTCCCCGATGTGGCATCTGCCAGGCCAAAGCCACCACACCTCTGTGTTTGTGGTTTCAGGCAGTGCTCTGATCCTCAGTGACCACCACACTGCAACAAGAGAGAAAATCAAGGAGAAGGATGGGTTTGGTCAAATTTAAACACTACTGGAGCCAGCTGGCAGGTGCCAGCCACACTGGCATTTGTGGCATGCCAGCTAGTGAGGGGGACTTCTGGAGTGCCTGCTTGGGTGGGTGTGAGTCATGGCTTGTGAATGTCAGCATTTCTGCTTGGCTCTGGTGGAATCCAGAGGGTGGAATTCATAGCCCACATCTCCTCTCTTCCACACTGCCACAGAAATGGAGGTGAGTTGTGTTTCCTCTGTGCTCACACAGAGCTGCCTCCAGAGCACTCCACAGCTGTCCAGGTGGGGTTGGGATCTCTTCAGAGGACACTCCACAACCTCTCTGGGCAACCTGCTCCAGGGCTCTGACACCAAAGAAGTTTCTGCTTCCGTTCAGATAGGACCTCCTGGGTTCCATCTGTGCCCATTGTCACTGGGCACCACTGGTGAGAGTCTGGCCAGTCATGGTGGTGTACAAACAGCATGGATGCCAGGCACATGGACATGTCTGTGGTAAGCTATGCCTTTGAGCAGCCACCTCTGGAGCAAGAAGGGGGCCTGGGTGTGAGTGTTCAAAGCAGTGAGCAAGGAACATCCATATGGGAAAGCGTTGGGCTCTGTGCTTGTGGGTTTGGCTGGAGGATGAGGCAACTGGGAGCTGTGCTGAGTTGCAGGTCCCCCCTTGCTATATTAAGTACCTCTCTACCATCTTAGGTGAGAGGACAAAGTTGTTTGGTGTGAGGGTGCTGGAGGCCTGGAGCAGGCTGCCCAGAGAGGTTGTGAAGTCTGCTTGTGTGGAGAGCTTCCAACCACCCCTGGGCATTGTGCCCCTGGGCAAGCTGCTGTGGGTGCCCTGCTTGTGCAGGATGATCTCTAAAGGTCCCTTCCAACCCTCACCATGCTGGGATTCTGGGAGAGGTCTGCAAGAGGTAAGATGGGAAGTTTGTTGTGGTCTGCAAATACCTTGTCCATTGAGAGAATTTTTGGAGGGAAACATTTCCTGTTTGCCTGAGGTTCTCCTTTGCCCTCTGGGTGCTGGGGAAGTGTGGATCCTGTCCTTGGGGTGCTGCAACAACACTAGAAGGATGAAGAGTGGACACAGGCCCAGAGGAAAAGCTCTGTTTTCACTGGTGGCACCAACTTCACTTTGGTTGCATCTGTCTCCATGGAGAGAAGACCTTGATGATCATCCAGTCCAACCATGCTCTAATGGTGGAGTCTGGTGCCAAACCATGGCCCTCAGCACCATACCTCTGCCTCTTTGAAACACCTCCAGGGATGGGCATTCAACTACCTCCCTGGGCAGTCTCTTACAGTCTTTTCAAACCCTTTCAGTGAAGAAATTTCTTATGTCTAACCTAAACCTTCCCTGGGGCAACTTGAGGCCTGTTCCTCTCATCCTGTCACTTGTTACTAGGGAGCAGAGCTCAACCTGGCTCCAACCTCCTTTCTGGGAGCTGTAGAGAGCAATGAGGTCACCCCTCACCCTCCTTTTTTCCAGACTAGACACTCTCAGCTGCTCCTCCCCAGCCCTCTTCTCCAGACCCTTCCCCAGCTTTGGTGCCCTTCTCTGGACCTGCTCCAGCCCTTCCATGTCCTCCTGGCAGTGAAGGACACAAAACTGAGTCCAGTACTCAAGGTGTGGCCTCACCATTGCTGAGCCCAGGGAGACAATCACCTCCCTTCTCCTGCTGCTCACACTGTTCCTGATCCAAGCCAGGTTGCTGGTGCCTTTCTTGTAGTAGGAGGATTGTTTTCACTGCCACAATTGCCCTTCCAGTGTGAATCTGAGTGGTTTATCTAACTCCTTTAAGAGGAGGAAGTGACTTTGGCTTTCTGGTTCCTTTGTCACTTGATGTCCTAGAAAGAGCAAGCACTTGATACCCATCAGAACTCTGCTCAGCTCTTCCTCTGAAGCTTTTGGCTGTCTTCTTCCTGGATTTTTCTCTTCAAGTTTGGGTGTTTTAAGGACACACTTGGCACCTTAACCTACAAGTGACCCACACTGCTTTTTGCCTGTGCTCGCTGATGGCATGGGCTGCCTTCAAAAATGGGTAATAAGCCTGCCCACTGCTGCTTCTTCGGCGTGTTCTTGTCTTCTGCACCTTGAAAGAATGCTCTGCTGCTTGAGCTCACAGATGTCTTAATGCTGAGTCTGTGCTAGTAGTGTCTGGAGAGGCTTTTGTGGGAACAAGGGGGCTGATTTCTCCTATTTGCCAGCACATTTGTAGGTGACACCAAGCTGTGTGGTGCTGTGGACTCACCTCAGGACAGGTTTGACATCCACAAGGATCTTGACAGGCTTGAGAAGTGCCCAGAGCCAACTACATGAGGTTCAACCAGTCACAGAGCAAGGTCTTGCTGCAGCTGGGTCAGGCCCACCTCAGGCACAAATCCAGGCTGGTTGCAGAGTGGTTTGGGAGCAGACCTGAAGGAAAAGCCTCAGGTGTGCTGGGTGCTGAGCAGCTCCCCAGGAGCCAGCAGTGCCCTCCTGCAACCCAGCAGGCAGCTGTGTGCTGGCTGCAGCCAGAGCAGTGTGGGCAGCAGGGCAGGAGAGGGCATTGTGCCCCTTGGCTCACCACCAATCCTGCCTCCAACTCTGCTGTGCCCAGCAGAAGGAGGGCACAGAGCTGTGGAGTGAGGCCACAAAGATGGTGCCAGGGCTGGAGCAGCTCTGCTGTGAGCACAGGCTGAGGGAGCTGGGGGGGGTGCAGCCTGCAGAGGAGAAGGCTCCAGGGGGAGCTCAGAGCTGCAGGGCCTGAAGGGATCCTGCAGGAAGGCTGCAGAGAGACTTTTGCTGAGGGGGTCTGGAGCCAGGCCAAGGGGGAATGGTTTGGAGCTGAGGCAGAGCAGGTTAGAGTGGAGCTGAAGAAGTTGGTGAGTGTGAGGGTGCTGAGAGCCTGGCACAGGCTGCCCAGGGAGGCTGTGGCTGCCTGCTGTCTGGAGGTGTTCAAGGCCAGGCTGGATGAGGCAGCCAGGTCTCGTTGAGAGGTGTTGGAGGAGATGGTCTTTAAGGTCCCATCCAACCTGAGCCATTCTAGGGTTGTACAATTCTATAATTTCCTGAAGTCTTCTTGAGTCTTCCTGGCACTTGAGGGTTAATCCTGGGTGTCCCAGAGTTGTAGAGTGGACTATTTTTTGCCTTTAAAATGTTAACCTTTAAAATAATAGGAGATCTGATGAGATGATATGGCCCCCCTTGACTTGAAACCTGACCTCCTAGGCAGGAGATGGGGAGGATTAAATTTCAAACTCCTTCTATGCTTTCCTTTAATGAAGCTTAGGTCTTGAGTGACCTTAGGGTGGGCTGGCAGAGAAATCTGCAGGATTTCCCAGCTTCTTTGGAGTCCAACTGGTTTGTGCTGGCATCTGTTAAGAGGAACCCTTTACCAATAACTTAAGCCCTGCCAGCTCTAAATGGAGTGGATGATGAACCCCATGGGACAGGCTGGCAAAGGTTTCAGTGGAGCTGACCCTTCGTGGAGAGCTGCCTTTGGTCCATTTGAAGCCATGGAGAGGGTCAAGCCAGCTTCAGTACTGCTGCCTCAGCATGAAGGTCTGAGTCCAGACTGGTGGGGTGAGACTCTTCATAAAATCATAGGGGTTGGAAGGGACCTCTAGAGACCATGGAGTTCAACCCCTCTGCCAAAGCAGGGCCACCCAAGGCAGGTCACACCACAGGAACACATCCAGATGAGGTTTGGAAGCCTTCAGAGAAGGAGACTGCACAACCTCTCTGGGCAGCCTGCTCCAGGGCTCTGTCACCTTCCCCATTAAGACATTTTTCCTCATGTCGAGGGCAGTGGTTGATGGTTTGGCACTGGAGGGGTTATTCAGAGCTCCTTGGTGTGTGCTCCGGGGTCAGGGAGTTCTTGTCTTCTCCCCTGCCCCCACCTTTGGCTAAGGGCCAGCAACTAATTGCCTTGAGGACAGCCAGAGCCTCCCAGTTATTTATTCACATGCTGGTGCCTCCCTGTCAAGTCCTCAGGCTGCTCTAAAAACAGCTGTGTCAATGGGTTTTGGTGGCCATTAAACCCTGCTGCTGCAGAGTAGGGGAGGGTGGGGGAGGGCTGGTTTATTTTTGGCTGAGGGTTGTGTAGTTGTTACTGGAAGAATGGGTCCCTTCCAGGGCAGCAGCCAGCAGCCTGGCTCCTATGGCAACGGGAGGGACACAGCTCCTGTGAACTGGGACTGGCAGCTCTGGGAAATGAAATGTCGCTTAATTTCCCCTGGACTCTGCTGGATATTTGATCAGGCTCTGGGCTGAAGTAGTTTGAGCTCTGGAGAGGAATAGAAACTCCTCAAAGTGCTCACTGAGCACTCTGGAATGGCCTCTCAGGAACAGGCATTGGGATATGTAAGGAGCTATGGTCAGAAGGAATCACAGGGTGGGTTAGGTTGGAAGGGACCTCAAAGCTCAGTGCCAACCTTCTACCAGGGGCAGGGACACCTCTCACCAGCTCAAGGCCTCATCCAGCCTAGCATTAAACGCTGCCAGGCTTGGAGCCTCTACAACCTCAGCCGACTGGCTTTGGGTTTAGGGTTGCTCAAGGCTCCATCCAACCTGGCTTTGAACACCTCCAGGCTTGGAACCTCCACAACATCTCCAGGCAACTTGTCCCAGCACCTCACCAGCATCATGGGGAAGAATTTCCTCCTGCTGTCCGATCTAAATCCAGCTTCTTCCAGTTTGAAACCATTCCCTCTTGTCCTGTCGCTCCATGCCTTTGTACCAAGTCCCTCTCCAGCTCTCCTGTAGCCTCCTTCAGTTACTGGAAGGTTGCTCTGAGGTCTCCTGGAGCCTTCCCTTCTCCAGGCTGACCAAACACAACCCTCACAGCAGAGCCCTTCCAGCCCTGCCAGCATTGCTGTGCCCTCCTCTGGCCGTGTTCCAACAGGTTTCTCTCTGTGCTGAGGGCTCCAGAGCTGGCCTCAGCACTGCAGGGAGGGTCTCAGCAGAGCATAGCAGAGGGGCAGAATCCCCTCCCTGCCCCTGCTGCCCATGCTGCTGGGCATCAGCTCAGCAGGGCTGAGGCTGGGCTGGCAGCACTTGGTGCCAGCTCATGTTGAGCTCCTTCTCACCTAGCACCCTCAAGTCCTCCTTAGGGCTGCTGTCTCTCCATTCTCATGGATTTGTGCTTGTGATTCCCTGACCCAGGTGCAGGACCTTGCACTTGGCTTTGTAGAGATTCGTGAGGTTGGCCCTGGCCCCTGTCTCCAGCCTGTCCAGGCCCCACTGGTGCTGCAATTTACAAAGTGGGTAATTCTGGGTGCTGGGTGTTGCTGCATGAAGTGGCTCTCCTGGGTAGGAAGTGAGGCTCCTGAAGATGTCACCAATGTTTCTTCTAGCTGCTGTTTCCCTGCTTGCTGCTCACAGGATGTACCCTTCTCTGTTGGTGTACTAGGATGATGTGGAGCACATTGCCCAGACTACAAGAAGCAGCTCTGCTCTGGCCTGGTGATTCCAGTCCTGAGCTAGCAGCAGCATAGCTGAAGCAGTAAGACCTTTCCCCTTAGCTTCCACTGTCAGATCCCTCCTCAGCTGCTTGTGAAGTAGGATGTTGGTGAAACTGAAGCATGGTGTGGGAGAGACCCTGTGGGCTGACTCAGAAGACTTTGGCTTTGCTTGTTGACACCACAGGAAGGAGTGAGCAGGAGCAGCCCACACCAACCAAGCAGGATTTGTGTGAATGCTGAGGATGGTGTCAGCTTTTTGTGCACTTGTTGCTTTGTGCTGCCTGGAGGCAGGTGTCTGGGGCACAGGCAGCTTGAAAACTTGGGCTTGGTTGCAGCTTTGTGTCCTGCAGTGGCCTTGCAAAGGACAGAGCTTTGTGGTGGAGGGGTGTGGGGAGAGTGAATCCACTCCTGCTCTCTGCTGAGGGAGTCACTTCTCATCTCTCTGCTCCTCTTTCACAGAATCACAGAATTAAGCAGGTTGGGAAAGACCTCAGAGATCATTGAATCCAACCTATCACCTAACACCTTTTAATTAACTACCCCTGGCACCAAGTGCCCCATCCAGCCTCCTTTAAACACTTCCAGGGATGGGCACTCCACCACCTCCCTGGGCAGCCCATCCCAATGCCAATCACTCTCTCTGTCAAGAACTTCCTAACATCCAGCCTGAACCTACCCTGGCACAGCTTGAGGCTGTGTCCTCCTCTTCTGTCCCTGGGTGCCTGGCAGCAGAGCCCAACCCCCTTCAGGGGGGGCACAACCTCCCTTCAGGGAGCTGCAGAGAGCAATGAGCTCTGCCCTGAGCCTCCTCTTGTGCAGGCTGCACACCCCCAGCTCCCTCAGCCTCTCCTCACAGGGCTGTGCTCCAGGCCCCTCCCCAGCCTTGCTGCCCTTCTTTGGGCACCTTCCAGCACCTCAACATCTTTCTTAAATGGAGTGCAGGACTTCTGTGATCTGAACAACTTGGGACAGCTGAGAGTGGTCTGTCCCCCTGCCCCCCACTGTTGGGTTGAGTTTTGCTCTTGCTTGGCCCACTAGAACAGGTTGCTCAAGGCCTCATCCAGCTTGACCCTGAACACCTCCAGGGAGGTTGTGGAGCACAGAAGCACAGAATGGGATCACATTCTGTGCTTCTGTGCTCCACAACCTCCCTGGGCAACCTCTCACCACCCTCATTGCAAAGAACTTCCTCCTCACATCCAGTTTCAGTCTCCCCTCTGCCAGTTCAAACTCATTCCTCCCTGTCCTGCCATCACCAGCCCCTGTCAATAGTCCCTCCCCAGCCTTCCTGTAGCCCCCTTCAGACCCTGCAAGGCCACTCCAAGGTCTCCTGGAAGCCTTCTCCTCTCCAGACTGCAGAGCCCCAACTTTCTCAGCCTGTCCTTATAGCAGAGCTGCTGCAGCCCTCTGAGCATCTTTGTGACCTCCTGGACTGCCTCCAACAGTTCCATCTCCTTTTTGTCTTGGGGGCTTCAGAACTCCAGTTCTTGCCCTGATCTGTACCTGCTCCAGCTCCTCAATGTCCTTCTTGAAGTGAGGGTCCCAAAACTGAACCCAGCACTCAAGCTGTGGCTTCAGCAGTGCCCAGTACAGGGGGACTGATCCTGCTGGGCCACACTGCTTTGGCACTCAAGTCATTGAAGGTGGAACACAGCACTTCCAAATTGCCTCTTTCCCAGACAGACATCAGCTCAAGCTGCTCTTAGGATAAAATTTGGGTTTGTTTTGCCTTTTTTTAAATGCCTAAAGTATTCTGGAAGAAAAGCCTGGAAAATTCCCAGAAGAATTCTCCCTACAGATTGTATCCAGCTGGATCTTCTCTTTTGGTTGAGTATTTGTCTGCTTTAATGCTCTTTGTGAATAAACCAGACAAAAACCCAAGCCAGAAGCCTGTGGCTGTCATCACTGTTGTGTGGGGACCACTCTGAACTGGTCTGCAGAATTGTCTGAATAGGCTTTGTGAGGCCTGGAAAGTTGGTTTGTTTGGGTTTTTTTTAATCCTCTGTTGGCTTAGCTAGAGGGCAGAGAGGTTTTGTTTGACTCCCTGAAAACACCCAGGGCTGAGTGGCATCACTTCTGAGAGCTGTGCGGAGCGGATTGAATGGGAAGGCTCAGGCAGAAAGCTGATCCTGCAGAACCTTTTGTGGCTCAGTGCTGCTGGGGAGTTCTCCAGAGCAGACAAAGCAAAAGCTTTAAAAAACAAACCAAAACAAAGCACCACACAGTGCCCAGGGACAGAACTGGGCATAACAGAGATTAAAACAGAGGCATGGCATGGGTTGGCTTGGAAGGGACTTTAGAGATCATCCAGTGCCAACCCCTCTGCCATAGGCAAGGACACCTCCCACTAGCTCAGGTGGCTCAAGGTCTTGTCCAGCCTGGCCTTGAATACCTCCAAGGAGGTTGTGGAGCACAGAATGACAGAATGTGATCCCATTCTGTGATCAAAGATCACACATTCTGTGTGATCAAAGATCACATTCTGTGATTCTGTGCTCCACAACCTCCCTGGGCAACCTGTGCCAGTGTCTTTACCACACAAGAAGTGCCCTAGCATCCCTGGGGTCATTCGGGTGGCTTCTGAGTGGCTTCCTACAGGAGCCTGCTGCAGGAGGTCAGTGGCAATGGTGGCCTTGGGGGGGGGAAAGGTTCAGTGGTGAACTGTCCTCAGCAGAGCCTGCTGTGGTGCTTAGCACCTGTCAGAGAACCACAGAATGGTTTGGGTTGGGAGGGACCTTAAAGCTCAGCCAGTTCCAACCTCCTGCCATGGGCAGGGACACCTCCCACCAGCACAGGTGGCTCAAGGTCTCATCCAGCCTGGCCTGGAACGCCTCCAGGAAGGTTGTGGAGCACAGAATCACAGAATGAAGCTGCTCTTACTCCTTTCAGAAGCCAACCTCAGCAATCGCTTCAGCTGCACAACTTAGTGCCAGTAGAAACCTCCAGCTCAGAGCAGCACTCAGCTGCCTGGCTTTGGGCTTGGGCTGTTTTTTAGGGAGTGGAATTTCAGCCAACCCCTTTGGTAGAAGCTGCAGCCCCAGTTCTGGTGGCTCCATTGCTGTGTGCTTTGCTGTGTGCAGTGAAGTGCTTGAGAGAAGTTCTGCTTCTCCACTTCCTTTGGGAACAGGAGGCTTGGGGGCTGTGCTGTGCCCAGCACTGTGTTCACAGCAGCATGAAATGGTTTGGCTTGGAATGATCTGAAAGCTCATCCAGTTCCAACCCCCTGCCACGGGCAGGGACACCTCCCACCAGCACAGGTGGCTCAAGGTCTCATCCAACCTGGCTTTGAACACCTCCAGGGAGGTCGTGGAGCACAGAAGCACAGAATGTGATCCATGACCACATTCTGTGCTTCTGTGCTCCACGACCTCCTTGGGCAACCTGTGCCACCCTCACACTGAAGAACTTCTTCCCAAGCTCCAGCCTAACCTTGCTCTTCCTCACATTCAAACCATTCGCCACCCTCCCTGCCAAGCCTTTATTTCTGATCTCCACTCTCCATCTCCCCTCTTCCAGCTTCAATCCATTGTCTCTCATCCTGTCACTCCAAGCCCTTGCAGAAGTCCTTCCCCAGCTTTTTTTTTTCTTTTTTTTTTTTTGACTCCAGGCTGCAGGGAAGAATTTGTCTTGACTGTTGGCTGACTCTGCCCTGCCTGAACTGTTGTCCCTCATGGTGGCAAACCCTCTTTGCTCTGCAAACATAACCCAGGCTCTGCTTTTTGCTGCTCCAAGGGGGAAAAGAGAGCTCCTCATTGTTCCTCTCCTCAGCTCGATGAGCAGTCAAGTGGTTCCTGTGTATAAATAGTGTAAAGTGCTTTGGGATCCTTCAGGATAAAGGAGGCCTTGTGAGGGACAAGAGGACCTTGTTTTGACACAGAAGGAGTCCCCAGTGCCTGCTGGTCTCTGCTTTGCCTTCCAGCTCCCCGTGGGGATGTGGAGGGGCTGTTGGCTTCCCTGCTTCTGTGCTTTGGGGAGCAGCAGGCAGGGGGGCTGGGGTTCTGCTCTCAGGATGTGGTGGCTCTGTGTGTGTGTTCTGGTGGGAGCAGGGAGCCCTGTGAAGGGGTTTTGTTGGCTTTGTGGCCAGGCACAGGCTCCCTTGCTGCCTTTTCTCTTTTGTGCTTTCTTTTGCTTAATTCTTCTGGAATTGGTTTTCTGCTCAGTCCCTTTTGTCCTCGGGACACCCAAAGCCTTGCCCAGCTTTGGCTAACCCACTCAGAACACAATTCACAGAATCAGAGGATTGTTTGGGTTGGAAAAGCCCTCTGAGGTCATCCACTCCAATCACCTACCCAACCCCACCATGGGCACCAAACCATGCCCTCAAGTGCCATGGCCACATCTTGCTGGAACACTTCCAGGCATGGGGACTCCACCACCTCCCTGGGCAACCTGTGCCATTCCCTGACCACTCTGGCACCAAAGACATTTGTCCTCCTCTCCAACCTAACCCTCCCCTGGCACAATTTCAGGCCAGTTCCTCTCCTTCTCTCACCTGATACCAGGGAGCAGAGCCCAACCCCAGCTCACTGCAGAATCACATCCTGTGCTCCACAACCTCCCTGGAGGTGTTCAAGGCTGGGCTGGATGAGGTCTTCTTCAACCTGTGCTGGTGAGAGGTGTCCCTGCCCATGCCAGGGGGCTTGGCACTGGATGAGCTTTAAGGTCCTTCCAAGCCAAACCATTCCATTCTTTTATGAACACAGTGCTGGGCACAGCACAGCCCCCAAGCCTCCTGCTCCCAAAGGAAGTGGAGAAGCAGAACTTCTCTGAAGCACTTCACATGTCCACACACAACAATGGAGCCACAGCACTGGGGCTGCAGCTTCTACCAAAGGGGTTAGCTGAAATTCCACCCCCTAAAAAGTAGCCCAAGCCCAAAGCCAGGCAGCTATCTGAGTGCTGCTCTGAGCTGGAGGCCTCTGCTGGCACTGAGGTGTGCAGCTGAAGCAGTTGCTGAGGTTGGCTTCTGAAAGGAGTAAGAGCAGCTTCATTCTGTGATTCTGTGCTCCACAACCTCCCTGGAGGTGTTCAAGGCCAGACTGGAGGAGCCCTTGAGCCACCTGTGCTGGTGGGAGGTGTCCCTGCCCATGGCAGGGGGTTGGCACTGGATGGTCTTGAAGATCCCTTCCAGCCTAGGCCATTGTGTGATTCCATGATGATTCCTCAGGGGATACCTGACTCTCATCAACATCAGCTGGAATTAAATGTCTCTATCTGTCTTCTTGAGGGGTCTGTAAGCAATGCAGCTGCTTGAGGCTGGGTAGGAGGATGGAGGATTTGGCAGGTGTCCCAAGGGGTGACAGCAAAACTGTTGCTTGTGGGGGGGTGATGCCTAAATTCAGAGGATGCTGAGGTGAGATACTCCTATGGGATCTTTTTTATCCTTTCTAAGTTCATAGAATCCTCAAATGCTTTGATTTGGAAGGAACCTCAAAGCTCATCCAGTGCTAACTCCCTGCCATGGGCAGGGACACCTGCCACCAGCCCAGGTTGCTCAAGGCCTCATCCAGCCTGACCTGGAACATTTCCAGGGTGCTCTGTCAGTCAAGAGGTAGGGCCAAGCAGAGCATACCAAAAATGGCCAACTCCTTGTTGAATAGTGGTGGCTTTCCAAGTGGTGTCCACCTCTCCCAGAGCCACCATGAGCATTCCTGGTAGGAGCAGGTGATGGAAATGCTGCTTTGTGCTCCTCACTTCTCAGCAGTTCCTGAAATCCGATGGGAAGGTGAGACCATGGCCCTGGGGAGCACCTAATCACCTAAAGGGTGGGGGGCAAGAAAAAAGGGGCCAGACTCTAGTCAGTGGTGTCCTGTAATAGATGAAGGGCGACAGTCAAAGTGGATGGAACCCAGGAGGTTCCATCTGAACAGGAGAAGAAATTTGTTTGATGTGAGGCTACAGAGCCCTGCAGCAGGCTGCCCAGAGAGGTTGTGGAGTCTCCTGCTCTGCAGACTTTCCAACCCCAGCTGGATGTGTTCCTGTATGCCCTGCCCATGGTGATCTTGCTCTGGCAAGGGGGTTGGACTAAGTGATCTGCAGAGATCCCTTCCAACCCCTCCCATTCTGTGATTTTAGACAACAGGCAGAAGTAGATAAAGGCAGTTCCCAAGCTGTGCTCTGGGCAAGCTGAGGCAGCAGTGCCAAATGAGCCCAGCTTCCATTTGAAGGGTCAAGGAGGAGAGGTTGGGGCTAAAATGTGTTCAGAAGAATAAAAGGCAATTCCTGAGAGGAATCTCTTTGCCTCCCTGGGTGTCTGGCTGGGTTTTACCTTTTCCTCAGCCCTGGAGGCACAAGTATGTTGAGCTCCCAGCATGTTTCAGCATGCTGAGGTGGAAAGCAAAGCCTTCAGCTTTGCATCCTGGGTTGGCTTTTTCCTTCTCAGAGAACAGCAGTGTTGGAGCAACACTAAGCAGCTGGATCAGTGGTAGGGCACAAGGCCTGAGAAGCCTCAGAACTTAAGGATGCTTCAGAGCTACTGCTTGGTTTACAGGTGGCCATCCCACCCCTCCTCTCCCAAGCTCACTTGGCTGATCTTATCTTTATTGATGATCCCAGGACTTCATTTGCCCTGCTTCTCAGTGGCCCAAGTGCTGGAATTCCCACAGTTTCTCTCCAGAGGTGCTTTTTTTTTGTGGTCTAGAAGCTGCACAATGATGTGAATCAACAAGTCTGTAGCTCTTAGCAGAGCATTCCTTTTCTCAAGGAATGGAAGCAGAGGTAGTCCAAGCTGAGGTGTGTCTTCAGTGCTAGGTGAAGGCCTGTGGGAACCTTTCCTTGAAGATACTAGGAGGTTAAAATGGTTCTGAATTGTGTTAAATTTGATCCAGTGATAAAAAGTAACTTTCCCCCCCTCCTCCTGGGTGGTTTGCAGTCATCCCATTAGCCCACCCTGGCAAGTCAGGAAGTGCTACTGTTGCTCCTGCAACAGGGCACTAGATAAGAGCTGAAGCCTTGAGGCTGTGAAGTAGGTTAGTGCTGGGTGTAGATCAAAGAATCTTTACTTCAGCTTCCAAAGAGGTGAGGGAGGAAGAGCTACTCTGCCCTTCCCTTCTCCAGCTTGTGCCTGCAGTGCAGGGAGAACTGAGCCTGCCTGCTTTGAGGTGAGGGTGAGCTGCTGGGGGATGTGGCAGGACCAACAATCATAGAGTCACAGAATGTCAGGGGCTGGAAGGGACCTCAAAAGCTCCTCCAGACCAACCCTCCCTGCAGAGCAGCATCACCCAGAACAGATCACACAGGAACACGTCCAGGCAGCTCTTGAGTATCTCCAGAAAAGGAGACTCCACAACACCCTGGGCAGCCTGTGCCAGGGTTCTGGCACCCTCACAGGCAAAAAATTATTCCTCAGGTTCCCATGGCACTTCCTATGGCTCAGCTCCCAGCCTTGCCCCTTGTGCTGGCATTGGGCATCACCCAGCAGAGCCTGGCTCCAGCCTCCTGCCACTCACTGCACATCTTGATCAGCATTGCTGAGGTCACCTCTCAGCTCCTCCTCTCCAAGCTCCCAGCCCCAGCTCCCTCAGGCTCTCCTCCTACCAGAGCTCTTCCATTCCCTTCAGCACCTTTGTGGCTCTGTGCTGGACTCTCTCCAGCACTTCTATGTCCCTCTGGAACTGGGGGGCCCAGAACTGGACACAGGACTGCAGATGTGATCACAGATCACATTTTGTGCTTCTGTGCTCCACAACCTCCCTGGGCAACCTGTGCCAGTCTCTCCCCACCCTCATCTTTACTCTCACTCTCCCCTCTCCCAGCTCAAAACCATTGTCCCTTGTCCTGGCACTCCCAGCCCTTGTCCAAAGTTCCTCCCCAGCTCTCCTGGAGCCCCTTCAGGTACTGGAAGGCTGCTCTGAGGTCTCCCTGCCGCCTTCTTCAGGCTGCACAGCCCCAACTCTCCCAGCCTGTCCCCAGAGCAGTGGTTCTCCAACCCTCTGATCGTTTTGGTGGCCTCCTCTGGACTTTCTCCAGCAGCTCCAGGTCCTTCTCCAACATTTTGATGTCAACCACCTGCTCTTGGTGCTTTGGCACAGGGAGAGACTGAAGAAAATGGCAACTTCCTCTTGCACTTCTCTTCAGGGTCTAGCTCATGCTTTACACCCTGTGCCTCATAACCCTTGGGAGCAGAGGATGGACTTAAGCCTGGTACTGCCTGCCCACCACTTTCCTCTTCCTGAGAAGATCTCCTGGGAGGGCTTGGAGCAGTGCTCAGCAGGGAGCACTGACACCAGCTGCAGCTTCACCCTGCACAGAGGAGGCTTCTTGCTGAGCTTTCTGCTGAGCAGACTGAGCTATCATTGTGCCTGCTCTCAAACCTTGATTCCCCCAGACTCATCTTTGATTCTCTCCATTACTCTTATCATCTACAGCTCTCAGCTTTCCTGACCCAGCAGAGGACCAGAGCCAGAAAGAAGAGAGCAGGTGGAAGAAAACACTTGAGGAGGACTGAACTGGTGCTGTGAGCTGCTTTGGTGGTGAAAGGTCAGTGTCAAGACTATTGACCTGTGATGTCTATCATTTTGGGGTCATGATAGGAGCTCTTCACCTGCAGGCTTTAGTGTTCCTCTCCTTGGATGGCTTCATTTGCCTTCTGGCTGCTTTTTGGGCTGTATGAGATGTGCTGCCAAGTTGGAGGCCTTTCAGTGAGGTGGGTAAGGTGATGGTGCTGATGTTTTTTGTGTAGAGAGGAACTTGAGTTGTGCTTTCAAAGGGTGGAGTTTAGCCTTGGTGAAGAATGAGGTCTTCAGTCACACCCCTGCATTGCACATACCAAGGTGAGAAGGTCTGCCCTGCTTGCTCAGAGCTGCCTTAGGGCCAGGGTTACACATACCAAAGTGAGAAGGTCTGTCCTGCTTGCCCAGAGCTGCCTTAGGGCCAGAGTTATCAGACCCAGCTCAGATAGACTCCAGTGTGGCCACACCTTGCCTTGCAGGCCAGCAGTGTGCCCACTGCCTGGGTGAAGTGGTTGTGTTGGCAGGAGGCTGACCATGGAGCACTGAGGAGGCTGCACCTTAGGTATGAGTTCAGTTTTTGGGCCCTAACTCCAAGAAGGACATTGAGGGGCTGGAGCAGTTCCAGAGAAAGACAGTGAAGGTGATGAAGGGTCTGGAGGACAGGACTGAGGAGGAGCAGCTGAGGGAGCTGGGGGTGTGCAGTGTGGAGAAGAGGATGCTGGGGGCAGAGCTCATTGCTCTCTGCAGCTCCCTGAGAGTTGGAGCCGGGTGGGGCTTGGGCTCTTCTTCCAAGGGGCAAGTGACAGGATGAGGGGAAAAGGCCTGAAGTGGCACCAGGGAAGGTTTAGGTTAGACATGAGAAGAAACTTCTTGACTGAAAGGGTTCTCAAAGCCCAGCACAGGCTGCCCAGGGAGGTGTTTGAATCCCCATCCCTGGAGGTGCTGGCAAGAGGCAGGGATGTGGTGCTGAGGGCCATGGGTTAGCCCCAGCCTTGGCAGAGATAGGGACTGGTTGGACTGGGTGAACTGAAGGGGCTTTGCCAGCCAAAGTGTCTCTGTGATTCTCTGATGGGCTTGCAGCCCTGTGGGAGCTGCACTTGGGGTAGGGAAAGTGCAGCAGAATTCCTGTAGCATGTCTGTGTCAGTGCTGGCAAAGATGTCAGAGGTTCCCAACCTAGAAACAGAGGTCACTGATCTACTGGGTCCCAATTTCCTTGCTGTCATTCCAAAATCAATCCTGCAAACCGAGGATGCTTTGAGAGGCCTGGGAGTGATTTCATTTGCTTTGGCCTCCTTCCTTCCCCATCCGTCAGCTGCTGCTTTGGGGCAGGTTGTGCAGCAGCAGCAGCCTGCAGGCCTGGCTTGCTCTACTCTTGTAATTAACTGCTGCTGTTCCTCTGCAAGTCGAGGCAAACCTCCCCAGGCAGGGCTGGGATGACTAAATCAATGTCTGGCCAGCAGGGGAACGTGCTGCATGCTTTCTGAGCTGCCTGCATGTACCTTAACACAGTGATCTGGTGGGCCAAGCAGAGAGCCCTGCTGGGTCTTGAGCTTCTCTCCTATGAAGACAGGCTGAGAGCCCTGGGGCTGTTTAGGCTGGAGAAGAAAAGGCTGAGAGGGGGTCTGATCAATGTATTTAAGTATCTGAGGGGTGGGGGACAAGAAGAAGGGGTCAGGCTGTGTTCAGTGGTACCCTATGATAGTACAAGAGGCAATGGACACAAACTGGAAGCCAGGAGGTTCCACCTCAACGTGAGGAGAAGCCTCTTTGGTGTGAGGGTGCTGAAGGCCTGCAGCAGGCTGCCCAGAGAGGTTGTGGAGTCTCCTTCTGTGGAGAGACTCCAGCCCCACCTGAATGTGTTCCTGTGTACCCTGTCCTGGGTGCTCCTACTCTGGCAGTGGGGCTGGGCTGGGAGATCTGCAGAGGTCCCCTTCGACCCCTCCCATTCTGTGAGTCTATTACTGTGTGATTGAGGTGGCTCAGCACACACAACACAGCAGCTCTCTGTGCTGGGTTTATGTTCCTAGGTGCTCAGCACCTGCAACTGGAGCCAGACTGCTTCTGCTCTCCAGGCTGTCCTAAGGGATCAGTTTCACTATCACAGACTCACACAATGTCAGCTTGGAAGGAACCCCAAGGGTCATCTGCTCCTCTCTAGGTGGTGGTGCAGCTGCAATGAGCTGCCCAGCAGCCTGCCAAGCTGAGCATTCAACCTGCCCAGTGCAGGGCACTGCACTGCTACCTTGGGAGATGATTCCTAAACTGTGCCCATGGAGAACATTTCCTTCTGTAGTGCAGTGGGAATGTCCCCAGCAGTGACTTGTCCCCATCCCCCCTTGTCTTCTCCATGGGACTCCTTGTCAAAAGGAAATCTTCATCCTCCTGGTAGCCACCCTTTGTGCCCAGGTCCATGGTGATAAAGATCTGCCCTGAGCCTTCTGTTCTCCAGGCTACACAAACCCAACTCTCAACCTTTCCTCACATGGCAGAGAGCTTCCAGTAGGATGAGAGCTCAAGAAGGTGAGACCCTTGCAGTGGTTTCAGGTTGGAAGTGTTCTGTGCCTTGTCTTGTGCTCTGTGTGCTTTTCCCAGGTGCACAGCTGTGGCTTGCAGTCAGGCAGGGCAGGATGAGCACAGGGCAGGATGAGCTCAATCCCTCTTCATTCCTTTGGGCTGTTTTTACAGGTGGCTGATCCTTCCCTTCTTGCTCCTCATGGAGTTGCTTCGCTATGACTCAATCCTCTGGGACTTCAGGCAGATTAGAGCAGACTGGGGACAGAGGAGGCCACAGCAATGCTGGCAGGGCTGGAAACTCTCTGCTGTGAGGCCAGGCTGGGAGAGTTGGGCTTGGAGAAGCGTACAGGAGACCTTCTGGTGGCCTTGCAGTGCTTCAAGGGGCTGAGCAGTGTAGTTTTGTTTGGAAGAAACCTTTAAGATTATCCAGGAGAGCTCTGAGTTGTTCTCCATGATGCCTGTCACCAGCTCTGAGCTGCTGCCTTTGCTACCAGTGCAGCTGCACTCTGCTGCCAGCTGTTAGACTGGAGAAAGATGTGCCCTTGCAAAGTGATGATGGGGGACAGGCATGAGGGAGACTGCTGCTGAGTTTTCATCCTTGCCACCCTTGTTAGCTGGAAGGAACCTTTCAAGCTCGTCTATCTAACCCCCTGCACTCAGCAGGGACATCCCCAGCCAGAGCAGGCTGCTCACAGCCCCACACAGCCTGCCCTGCAGTGCTGCCAGCCATGGGTCAGCTCCCACCTCTCTGGGCAGCCTGGCACAGGCTCTCCCCACCCTCAGGGGCAAACATTTCTCCTTTCTCTCCACTCTCAATCTCCCTCTTGCACTTCAAACCATCCCCCCTTGGCCTGGCACAACAGACCCTGATCAAAACTCTGCTCACAAGACTGTTCCCTCGCTAGCTTCAGTTCTGAGTTTCTAAAGCCCAGGCCTGGCTGGGATGGCACAAAGCCAAAGGAATCAATTGCCTGCAAATAAAAAGCAGTGATGGTGCAGAATGGGGCAGCTGCCTTGCCCAGCCTGGGGTCCTCTGGCTCCAAAGGCAAAGCAGTAATGACCAAGCTAACCTGAGAGCCACTGGGTGTGCAGCCTGGCTCTGGGTACCCATCACTTGCCACCTGTACTGGCAGAGGTGAGTCTGTGTGCTGCATGGCAGGGTTCTAGCTGCAGTGGGAGCCCAGAGGAATCAGAGTCACAGAGTGGCTTGGGTTGGGAGGGACCTCAAAGCTCATCCAGTGCCAACCCCTCTGTCATGGGCAGGGACACCTCCCACCAGCACAGGATGCTTGAGGGCTCCTCCAC
>VWZE01012273.1:3852-26422 GCA_013396675.1 Eubucco bourcierii | reverse complement strand
AAAGCTCATCCAGTGCCAACCCCTCTGTCATGGGCAGGGACACCTCCCACCAGCACAGGTTGCTTGAGGTCTCATCCAGCCTGGCCTTGAATCCTTTCAGAAGCCAACCTCAGCAACTGCTTCAGCTGCACACCTCAGTGCCAGCAGAGGCCTCCAGCTCAGAGCAGCGCTCAGCTGCCTGGCTTTGAGCTTGGGGTGGTTTTTAGGGGGGTAGAATTTCAGCCAAGCCCTTTGGCAGAAGCTGCAGCCCCAATGCTGGTGGCTCCATTGCTGTGTGTGGATTTGTGAAGTGCTTGAGAGATGTTCTGCTTCTCCACTTCCTTTGGGAGCAGGAGGCTTGGGGGCTGTGCTGTGCCCAGCACTGTGTTCATAAAAGAATGGAATGGTTTGGCTTGGGAAGACCTTAAAGCTTATTCAGTGCCAACCCCCTGCTATGGGCAGGGACACCTCCCACCAGCACAGGCTGCTCAAGGCCTCATCCAGCCTGGCCTTGAACACCTCCAGGGAGGTTGTGGAGCACAGAAGTACAGAATCAAAGATTCTGTGAGCCTGTGCTCCACAACCTCCCTGGGCAACCTGTGCCAGTGTCTCTACAACACTCAGCACTCCTGAGGTCATTTGGGTGGCTTCTGAGTGGGTTCCTTCAGGAGGCTGCTGCAGGAGGTCAGTGGAAATGGTGACCTTGGGGAGGAGAGGTTGAGTGGTGAGTGCCTCAAGCTCTGCTCTTCTCCTTGCAGGCGGCTGGCGAGATGCGCGAGTACACGGAGAAGAAGGAGACATGTGGGACCATCTGCCTCAAGTATCTGCTCTTCATCTTCAACTTCTTTTTCTGGGTAAGCAACTCCAGTCTGTCTGAGAGGCAGTGGAGATGGCACTGCAGCTTGGGCTTGGTGTTGGTAAGGGCCCAGATTTCAGCCTGTGGGTGCAATCCCATCCCTTGGGCTGGAGATGTCAGCAGGTGACACTGTAGGCTTTGGCTGTTTCTAGGTCGTGTTGCCAAATCTAGAAGATCACAGCCTTTGTGTGTTCAGCTGGTTTGCTTTTTTCAGAGAGCCTGAGGATTCCACTCTCTTGACAGCCCTTCTCTGAAAATGGCAGAGAGAGCCCCTGGCAGCAGAGTGGGACAGAGCAAGGATTCACAGCTGGGTTCACACAGAGCTTCCCAGAGCTGTGCTTTTCGCCTGACAGTTGCTGCTGCTTAAAGATCAGAGAATCACAGAATGGCTCAGGTTGGAGCCATCATCTACTCCACCTCCCTGCCATAGGCAGGGACACCTCCCACCAGCCCAGATTGCTTGAGGCCTCATCCAACCTGGCCTTGAACACCTTCAGGGAGGGGACATCCACGACCTCCCTGAGCAACCTGTGCCAGAGATTTTCTTTTCCTTTGCTGTCTGGGACAGAACATTGGAGTGGCCAGCTCAGACCTTGAAGGAAAACTGTCTGAGCTTAGTAGAAGCTTCATGAACCCTTGCACTAACACCAGGCTTGCACAGAGAGAAGGGACTGCTAGAGCCTGCTTGGGTTCTTCATCTTCCTCTGCTGCAAGGGTGAGAGTATAAGCAGAGAGGCTGCTCAGCTCTGGCCTGCTTGCTCCCTGGACATGTAGCTTAGGCAGGAGACAATGGACATGGTTGTCCACAAACAGTGGAAGCTTTGCTGATGTTTTTTTTAACTCCCTTGCTGCTAGGTAGCACCCCAACAAATGTGACATTTGCTTTTGCCAGCCAAGGCTTTGCACAGGCTGCCCAGGGCAGTGGAGGAGACACCACTTCTGGAGGCATTTTGCAGCCCTGTAGCCCCTGAGGGACATGGTTTAGTGGTGATCTGATAGTGCTGGCTTCATGGTTGGACTGGATGGACCTTCAAGGTCTCTTCCAAACTGAAAGATTCTGTGATTCTGTGACATCTTCCATGTCTGCCCAGATCAGAGTGTGGCTCCTTGGGAAAGCTCTGCTCCAAGTATTGCTGTGCACAGGTAGATGCTTCAGAGAGCTTCCACCTCAGGCTAAAGCAGGCTGCTATGCTGCCTGCCTTGAAGCTCAGCCCCTCCCAGTGCACAGGAGCCTGCTCCTGCTCCCACCAAGACCTCTTATAGAATCATAGAATGGGAAGGTTGGAAGGGACCTCAAGGATCATCCAGTTCCAACCCCCTGCCATAGGCAGGGACACCTCCCACTAGCACAGGGCACTCAAGGCCTCCTCCAACCTGGCCTTGAACACCTCCAGGGAGGGAGCAGCCACAGCCTCCCTGGGCAACCTGTGCCAGTGCCTCACCACCCTCACTGTAAAGAACTTTCTCCTAACATCCAGTCTAAATCTCCCCTCTGCCAGTTCAAACCCATTGCCCCTTGTGCTGTCATTGCAAGACCTTGTCCATAGTCCCTCCCCAGCCTTCCTGTAGCCCCCTTCAGATATTGGAAGGCTACTATAAAGTGTCTTGCACTCCTTCCTTCAGTGTGGGTCACCTTCTGGCTTCTCTTGGTACACCCTGGCAGCCCAGTGCAGCTGCTCTGGGAGCTGAGGCAGTTCCTGCAGCAGACGTCCTTCATTCACTTGCTTCTCTCCCTGCCCAGCTGGCTGGTGGGGCCGTGATGGCAGTGGGCACCTGGACCCTGGCTGAGAAGAGTGACTACATCAGCCTGCTCTCCTCCAGCACCTATTCAGCCACTGCTTACATTCTGGTGGTGGCTGGGGTGGTTGTCATGGTTACTGGCATCCTGGGCTGCTGTGCCACCTTCAAAGAGCGTCGTAATCTGCTGAGAGTGGTAAGTTTGCCTTGCTTGGCCTGGTGTAGGGGGGCAGATTCCCTTCCATTTTTCCTTCAGCCGTGCTGGGAGGGAAGGAAACATCTTGTTTTGTGTTCTGTCCCAGCCTGACTTGTGTTTTCTAGAGCAGGGACCTCTAAAGCCTGCAGCTCCTAACAGCAGTGCTGTCCTTGTGCTGGGGACAGCTTCTGCTGCTGAATGTTTTCCTTCACCTAAAGGATGTTCTCACCACGGGTCAGAAGTACAAAGCATGGTCATAAGAACTGTAATTTGTGTGAGAGAACCTCTTGTTTGAAACTGTTCAACCCAAAGCCTTATGGCTTTTGCCTCTTCCTTCTTTCCTGCCCACCCCCTCTTCTCTTTGGGAAAATGTGAAGGGGGAGGAAAATGATACCAAGCTGAGTGGGGTGGGGTGGTTGATAAGACTGAGTGACAGGATGGTGCCATCCAGAGGGACCTGGACATGCTGGAGAGCTGGGCCCAGGTGAACCTCAAGAGGTTTAGTAAGGCAAAGTGCAAGGTCCTGCAGCTCTGTTGGGACAATCCTCAATATCAGTTCAGGCTGGGGGTGAAGAGATTGAGAGCAGCCCTGAAGGGAAGGACTTGGGGGTGCTGGTGGGGGATGAGCTGGACAGGAGCCAACACTGGGCACTGGCAGCCCAGACGGGCCAAGGGCAGCCTGGGCTGCATCCAAAGCAGTGTGGGCAGAGCTGAAGAGAGGGATTCCTGCCCCTCTGCTCTGCTCTGAGGAGAGCTCAGCTGCAGGGCTGGGGCCAGCTGTGGTGCCCCTAACACAAGAAGGACCTGGAGCTGCTGGAGAGGGTGCAGAGGAAACCATAAAGATGCTCAGAGGGCTGGAGAACCTCTGCTATGGGGCCAGGCTGGGAGAGTTGAGGCTGTGCAGCCTGGAGAAGAGAAGGCTGCAGGCAGAGCTCAGAGCTGCATTGCACTAGCCAAAGGGGCTCCAGGAGACCTGGGAGGGACTTTGGACAAGGGCTGAGAGTGCCAGTTCGAGGGACAATGGTTTGGAGCTGGAGCAGGGCAGAGTTAGGTTGGGCATCAGGAGGAAGCTGTGCAGAGTGAGGGTGGGCAGAGAGTGGCAGAGGCTGCTCAGGGCTGTGCTTGAGGCCCCATCCTGGAGCCCTTCAAGCTGAGCCTTGCTGTGTCCCTGTGCAGCCTGCTCTGGCTGGAGCTGTCCCTGCTGCCTGCAGGGGGCTTGGGCAGGATGCCCTTGGAGGGTTCCTTTCAACCCAATGCCATCTGTGAGGCTGTGAAAGAGGAGAGACCTGGAACACAGTTGGCTTTTAATGGCAGTGTGCTCCAGTGCAATTAAGAAGCTTTTTTCACTTGCTTGTCAAACATCAGAAGCTTTCCAGTCACTGCTTTCTTCAGTTGCTAAAGAATTATTTTAGTTTGCTTACAACCACCACAAAAAACCACAGCTCTGATAATCTGCTTCTGTTGCACCTTTCCCTGTGTGACTTCCTGAGCTCCCTGCTCACCCACCTGCACCAAAGGTTTTCACCAGGCTTGGGATTTCAGTCCTGCTCCCTCCCTCACACATCTCCCTGCCAATCTGGAGTGTGGCACCAGGCACTTTTGCTTTCTGGGCTGAAGTGCTGAGAGCAGTGACTGAAATACCAACCAGTGGCTGCTTGCTCCCCCAGCTGCAGAGAAGGATACTCCAACAGCTCTTCTTTGCAAGCCCTCACTCACCTGCCTGTCCCATTTGCCCTCTTGTTTGGATGGAAGAGCAGAAACAGGAGTCAAGGGCAGGCCTTGTGCTTTGAATTCGTGGTGAGAGGCGGAGCAGGAGCAGAAAGGGAGAAGAAAGCACAGAGGATTGCTGGTGCTTGTTCATGAGACTCCTGATCTGTAGCAGTACAGTTTGGCCTTGATCTGCATGCCAGAAAGATCTCCCTTTGCCTTTTTGCCTCAGCCAGAGGCTCTGGATGAAAATCTGGTGGAGTTCTCTTTGTCATTCTGCCACTGCAAAATAATAATTTTGCCTTGGGAACAAAAAGGGCCTCTGTCTGCTCACCCCTGGTTGTGACAGGCCTATTGTCTCTGCTTGCTTCTGCTCTCCTTTGGTTGCTGGTGAGTAATCTGCACGGGAGACAGAGTTGTGCTTGCCAGGGCTGCCTGAGCCTGGCTGGGGGCCTTTGCCAGCTCTGAGCTCAGACACTCACCCTGGCAGCTTCACAGGCACTGCCCCGGATGGGGCAGATGCATAGAATAGGTTGGGGTGAAAGGGAACTCACAGCTCATCCAGTTCCAACCCCCTGCCAGGGGCAAGGACACTTCCCACCAGCACAGGTCACTCAAGGCTTCATCCAGCCTGACCTTGAACATCTCCAGGGAGGTTGTGGAGCACAGAATCAAGGCCAGATTGAATGAGGCCTTGAGTAACCTGTACTAGTGGGAGGTGTCCCTGCCTATGGCAGGGGGTTGGAACTAGATGATCCTTGAGGTCCCTTCCAACCTTCCCATTCTATGATTCTATGAATCACAAAATGTGGTCTATGATCTATGATCCCATTCTGTGCTCTGTGCTCCACAACCTCCCTGGGCAACCTGTGCCAGTCTCTCCCCACTCTCACTGCCAACAATTCCTTCCTCATCTCCACTCTCACTCTCCCCTCTCCCAGCTCAAAGCCATTCTCCCCTCTCCTGGCACTGCCAGCCCGTGGCCAAAGTCTCTCCCCAGCTCTCCTGGAGCCCCTTCACATACTGCAAGGCTGTCCTGAGGTCCACCTGGAGCCTTCTCTTCTCCAGGCTGCACAGCCCCAGCTCTCCCAGCCTGGCCATACTGCAGAGCTTCTCCACCCCTCTGAGCATCTTGGTGGCCTCTGGACCTTCTTCAGCAGCTCCGGGTCCTCCTTGTGCTGGGTTCCCCAGAGCTGGAGGCAGTGCTGCAGGTGAGGTCTCTGTAGCAGACACCCCCATGAATGTGAGAGGGAGCATTGGAAGCAGCACTCTGCTGTCCCCAGTGCCTCTCTGGGGCCTTGAAAACTCACCTGCTGCCAGCTGTAACAGGCATGGCTGGGGTTGAGTTTGTTTTCCTGCTGGAGTCAGGAAGCTGTGAGTGTTCTTGCTGCTCTGAAGCTTCTTGGGAACAGAGAAGCTTGGATTGGACAAGGTGGTCTTTGAGGGTCCTTCCTAACCCAATGCAATCAGTGTCAATCAGTGTCAGGAGGATGGGGCCAGACTCTTCTCAGTGGTTCTCAGGGACAGGACAAGGGTGGATGGGCACAAACTTGAACATAGGAAGTTCCATGAGAAAGAACTTCTCTAACTTGAGGATGACAGAGCCCTGGAGCAGGCTACCCAGAGAAGTTGTGGAGTCTCTGGAGACTTTCCAACCCCACCTGGATGTGTTCCTGTGTGCCCTGCCCTGGGTGCACCTGCACTGGCAGTGGGCTTGGACTGGATGATCTCTGGAGGTCCCTTCCACCCTCTACCATTCTGTGATTCTGTGTTTCTGTGATTTTGGTTGTTCTGGCCTGGGAAGCACAACTCTTACAGAGACTTAGTGTGAGGTCCTTATGGCTGGACCTGGTGTCTCTGCAGCTTTATCTACAGTGAGTTGAGTTTAATAGCAGCCATAGAGCAACCTGGAGCTGGAAAAAGGCTGTTGCTGACCAGGGAAAGGCAGGGGCTGTGTGTCAGGACAGCTTTTCTCCCTGAAAAACTTTCTGTTCCTAAAGATGAAGTGGCCACTTTCCAACTCCTGCTGTTCAGTGAGCTCCATGTGAGCTCCCTGCAGCTCCACCTGAGCAAGCAGAGCTCTGCAAGAAAGCTCTGCAACTGCTGCTGAAGAGCCAGGAGAGCAGCCCTGTGTTCTCTGTGTGTCCAGGGTGGAAGCTGCTGCTTCCCTCCAGCAGCAGGATCCCTGGGATTGGCCCTGAGGGAACGATGAGGCAGATGAGGATAACGATGCAGGTTTGGGTTCCTGGGTGGCAGATGCACCAAAATCATTTCAGAGCTTTACAAGGGCCTTGTGACTTCAAAGTTTTTAATGTCTCCTGGATACCTGTTTGTTTCTGTCCACCATGACACCCCTCAGCTCTAGCTGAATGCCTCTGACATGGTGACACAGCACAGGGAAAAGCAGACAATTGAAGCTTTCCACTTCGTTGCTTGTTCTCAGCACCCTGGCACCCTCCTGGCATCACAGGAGTTGTTCTGGTTGGCAAAGCCTAGGCATTCTCTGACTCTGCCACGTCCCTCAGCACCCCATCTCTGCCTCTTTGTGACACCTCCAGGGATGGGCATTCAGCCACCTCCCTGGTCAGCCTGTGCCAGTGTCAACCCTTGCAGGGAAGAAGTTTCTGCTCATGTCCAGCCTGAACCAAGAGGCCATTTCCTCTTGTCCTGTCACTTGTTACTAGGGAGAAGAGAATGACCTCCTTTCAGGGAGTTGCAGAGAGCAATGAGGTCCCTTCTCAGCCTCCTTTTCTCCAGACTGAACGACCTCAGTTCCCTCAGCTGCTCCTCACAAGACCTGTGAGGCCTCCTTTTCTCATATCCTGCCCCCCTTCTTGGCTGAGCAATGATGTCAGGGCAGCTAGGGCAGGCCTGGGTCCCACCAAAAGAAAGCCAGCCTTTGTCTCCAGCCATGCCAATCCTTTCTTCCCCCCCTTCCAACCTCCTGGGAGCAGCCTTTAGCTCCCTGCTCTCCCTGGGTGACTCATGGCCCTGGTCTGAATGGGTACCTTGTACAGACCTCTGCAGAGAGGGTCAGTGTGGGGCTGGGTGGTGAAAGCCTGAGATTGTGTGCTCAGATGGGGGCCCTGTCTGCAGAGAAAACCCAGCTGGTCCTCCTCCCAGCTGCTGAGCCCCAGCAGGGCCCACGAGGGAAGCCTGGCACCCATGTCTGTGGTGTTGAGGGGCTTGGAGATACCTGGTGAAGAAGGGTGAGGGAGGATGCACAGTGGGAGCATAACTGGTGCAGCACAGGCCAGCTTGCTGTGTCCATGCCTTCACTGTCATCCTTTCTGCCAGGGAAAGATGGTTTTGATGTCCAGCTGCATTTGTAGGGAGCCATTTGCTTTGTCTCAATGTCAGGGGTAAAAGAGAAAATGGGAGGTATTTTGGGTGTCAAGGAGAAGGGGCCAGGCTCTTCCTAGTGGTGTCCTGTGATAAGACAAAGGGCACTGGATACAAACTGGAACCCAGGAGGTTCCACCTCAACAAGAGGAGGAAGTTGTTTGGTGTGAGGGTGCTGGAGGCCTGGAGCAGGCTACCCAGAGAGGTTCTGATGTCTGCTTCTGTGGAGACTTTCAAAACCCATCTGAATGTGTTCCTGGGCGCCCCTGCTCTGGCGGTGGGGTTGGACTGGATGATCTCTGGTCACTTCCACCCTCTACCATTCTGTGAGTCTGTGTTTCTATGATTTTGATTGTTCTGCCCTGGAGAGCAAAACTCTTACAGGGGACTTAGTGTGAGGTCCTTATGGCTGGATTTGGTGTCTCTGCAGCTGTTTGTACAGAGAGGTGAATTGAATGGCAGCCATAGAGCAACCTGCAGCTGGAAAAAGGCTTTTGCAGAGCAGAGGCAGGGGCTGTGTGTCAGGGCAGGGCTTCTCCCTGAAAACTCTGTCCCTAAGGAGGAAGTGGCCACAGAACCTTTGTCTTCAGGCCTGCCTAGGACTTCTAATCTAGTAGCCATGTTCCTTCCATGTATGCTTGGCTTCCTTCCTGTGTGTGTAGAGGAACAGTTCTCTGGACCTCTCAGTTCATTCTCCTTGTAGCAAGCAGGGCCTGTTCTTCACCAGATCACTGTCATTAAGCCCTTGTAAGTCATAGCCATGTTCTCCTCTTTGTCTTTACAGACTCACAGATGGCATTGGGTGGGAAGAGACCCTCCAAGGGCATCCTGCCCAAGTCCCCTGCAGGCAGCAGAGACACCTTCAACCAGAGCAGGCTGCACAGGGGCACAGCAAGGCTCAGCTTGAAGAGCTCCAGGGATGGGGCCTCAAGCACAGTCTCTCCCCATCCTCACTCTCAAAAATTCCTTCCTCATCTCCACTCTCACTTTCCCCTCTCCCAGCTCAAAGCCATTGTCCCTTGCCTTCAGGCACTGGAAGGCTGCTCTGAGGTCTCCCTGGAGCATTCTGCAGGCTGCACAGCCCCAGCTCTCCCAGCCTGTCCCTGTCCAGCCACTTCCTTTGGAAGCAGAAGGCTTGGGGGCTGGGCTGTGCCCAGCACTGTGTTCACAGAGACATCCAAGCCACCGCCCTCAGCCTGTCCCCACAGGCCCTTCTGAACAGTCCCTCCCCAGCCTGCCTGCAGCTCCCCTTCAGGTACTGAAATGTTGAAATGCAGCTCTAAGGTCTGCCTGGAGCCTTCTCTTGTGCAGACTGCACAGCCCCAGCTCTGCCAGCCTGGCCCCACAGCAGAGGTTCATCAAACTGATCATCTTCAAGGCCTCCTCTGGACTCATGTCCCTCTTGTCCAGTGTCTGAAGGGGGCTACAGGAGGGCTGAGGAAGGACTATTGACAAGGGCTTGTAATGACAGGATGAGGAGAAATGGGTTTGAACTGGCAGAGGGGAAACTGAAACTGGATGTGAGGAAGAGGGTGGGGAGAGACTGGCACAGGTTTCCCAGGGAGGTTGTGGATCACAGAATCACAGAATGTGATCACATTCTGTGGTTCTGTGATCCACAACCTCCCTGGAGATGTTCAGAGCCAGGCTGGATGAGGCCTTGAGCAACTTCTTCTAGTGGGAGATGTCCATGCCTATGGCAGAGGGTTGGAACTGGCTGAGCTTTGAGGTCCCTTCCAGCCTAACCCATTCTATGATTCCATGATTGTGCTGGGGAGACCAGAGCTGGACACAGCACTGCAGGTGAGGGCTCAACAGAGCAGGACAGGGCAGGGACAGAATCAGCTATCTGAACCTGCTTTGGATGCAGCCCAGGCTGCCCTTGACCTTCTGGACTGCCAGTGCCCACTACTGGCTCCCGTCCAGCTTCTCCCCCACCAGCACCCCCAAGTCCTTCCCTGCAGGGCTGCTCTCAATCTCCTCACCCCCAGCCTGAACTGATATTGAGGATTGTCCCAGCACAGCTGCAGGACCTTCCACTTTGCCTTACTGAACCTTTGAGGTTCACCTGGGCCCAGCTCTCCAGCCTGTCCAGGTCCCTCTGGGTGACACCATCCTGTTGCTCAGTCTTTTATCAACTGCACCACTCACCTTGGTGTTCTCAGAGCTCTTCTGACTCGGTGCTGGGATACTCTCAAAGCCCTCCAGATCCTAGTTTAGCAGCACAGAGTCACACAGGCCTGAGTCCATCCAGTTCAGTCACCACTGGCCACAGCAGTCTCTGGTGATGCTTGGCTGCCCTGCTCTGTCCTTGGAGAAGTGGAGCCTTGGCTGCTCTGCTGACTCACCCTGAGAACATAACTCTTTGGTAACTTGGTGAAGTGCCCTAAATGACATCGAAGCAAGTGTTGATTGGTTTGTTTTGACCTGTGGGATTGCTCTTTTCCTACCCTCTGGAGATCCCAATCCCAGCCCCTGCCTTTGGGCAGTGCTGCAGCAAAGCATGGGTGAAAACAAAGCTGCCTCCCAGCATCTCTTTGCAAGCTGTTCTCATGGTCTCCTCTCCCCTTTTCTCTTGCAGTACTTCATACTGCTTCTGTGCATCTTCCTCCTGGAGATCATTGCTGGAATTCTGGCCTATATCTACTACCAGCAGGTGAGTGGACATCAACCCTTAGATATTCAAAGCAGGGAGAAAAAGCATCCAGAATTAGGCTTGGAACCCCAAGTTTTGGGACTCCTGCTGTACAAAAAAAAATGCTGTGGACAGGCTGGAAAGTGGCCAGAGAAGGGCCACAAGAGTGATTACAGGCCTGGAAGGTCTCTGCCATGTGAGGAAAGGCTGAGAGCTGGGTTTGTGCAACCTGGAGAAGAGAAGGCGCAGGGCAAATCTTTATCACCATGGAGCAGTACACAGAGGGAGACTACCAGGTGGGTGGAGACTCCTGTATGACAAGGAGTCTCATGGAGAAGACCAGGGAGAATGGGGACAAGTGGGGACATTGCCATTGGGCTCCAGAAGGAAATGTTTCCCATGAGCACAGCTGGGCACTGGAATCATCTCCCAAGGGCAGCAGTGGAGTGCCCTGCACTGAGCAGGTTGAAGGCTCAGCTTGGCAGGCTGCTGGGCAGCTCATTGCAACTGCACCATCACCTAGAGAGCTTGGAGCAGATGACCCTTGGGGCCCCTTCCAAGCTGGCACTGTGTGAGTCTGTGAGCTTGGTCATGGTCACCTTCCCACGTGTCTGTCCTCACTCCCCTGTCCCTACAGAGGACCTTGGATTATTTACTCGTTTAACAGTGCTTCTGGTTGCTCCAGGGAGGCTGCATAGCTCCTTCCTCTGCCTCTCCTCTGTGCACTTTGTTACTGCAGACCCTTGCAGAAGACAATTTTGAGGCTGCGTAGATCTGGGAACCCTTCTAATGCACTTCAAGGGCAATTGAAATCACTTCAGTGCCCCTTGGGGTGTTCAGGAGATAGGAACAGTTCCTGGTGGGTCCCACAAGCTACCTACCAGGCTCTGCTGGTCCAGCTGAGAGGTCCTTTCAGGTCAAGATGTTTTTGAGAGCTCTATTGAAGCAGCTCAGCTGAGGGGCTGGAGCACAGGCTGCCAACAGCTGCCATTCTGGAGCCCTCAGCACAGGAAGGACATGGCAGTGTTGAAGTGGGTCCAGAGGAGGCCACGAAGGTGCTCAGAGGGCTGGAGCAGCTCTGCTGTGAGGACAGGCTGAGAGAGTTGGGGCTGTGCAGCCTGGAGAAGAGAAGGCTTAGAGGGGACCTGATAGTAGCCTTCCAGTATCTGAAGGCTGGGGAGGGACTATGGACAAGGTCTTGCAATGAGAGGACAAGGGGCAATGGGTTTAAACTGGCAGAGGGGAGATTTAGACTGGATGTTAAGAGGAGGTTCTTTACAGTGAGGGTGGTGAGACACTGGCACAGGTTGCCCAGGGAGGTTGTGGATCACAGAATCACAGAATGTGATCTATGATCTATGATCACATTCTGTGCTCCTATGCTCCACAACTTCCCTGGAGGTGTTCCAGACCAGGTTGGATGAGGCCTTGATCAACCTGGGCTGGTGTGAAGTGTCCCTGCCCATGGCAGGGGGGTTGGAGCTGGGTAACCTTTGAGGTCCCTTCCAACATGAGCCAGGATCCTGTATCATCTCTCTGAATTTGGTCCTGTCCTCATTTGGCACAGGGGGTTACACTGCTGAAGAGCAGCCAAACAGAAAGGGATCTGGGGGTGCTGATTGACACCCGCCTGAACATGAGCCAGCAGTGTGCCCAGGTGGCCAAGAAGGCCAATGGCATCCTGGCCTGCATCAGCAAGAGTGTGGCCAGCAGGAGCAGGGAGCTCATTCTCCCCCTGGACTCTGCACTGCTTAGGCCACACCTTGAGTCCTGTGTCCAGTTCTGGGCCCCTCCATTGAAGAAGGACATTGAGGTGCTTGAGTGTGTCCAGAGAAGGGCAACGAGGCTGGGGAGAGGCCTGGAGCACAGCCCTATGGAGAGAGGCTGAGGGAGCTGGGATTGGTTAGCCTGGAGAAGAGGAGGCTCAGGGGAGACCTTCTTGCTGTCTCCAGCTACCTGAAGGGTGGTTGTAGCCAGGAGGAGGTTGCTTTCTTCTCTCAGGCAAGCAGCAGCAGAACAAGAGGCCACAGTCTCAAGCTGTGCCAGGGGCAGTTTAGGCTGGAGGTGAGGAGAAAGTTGTTGCCTGAGAGAGTCATTGCCTGCTGGAATGGGCTGCCCAGGGAGGTGGTGGAGTCAGCGTCCCTGGAGGTGTTCAAGGCAGGTTTGGACGTGGCACTTGGTGCCATGGTCTGGTCTGGAGGGCTGTGGGAATGGGTTGGACTTGATGAGCTTTGAGGTCTCTTCCAGCCCTGGTGATACTGTGAGACTGTGATACTGTGAAAAGCAGAGTGAGCTGCAGACTGCAGTTCACAGATGTTCGATCTCTCTCCCACTCTCTGTGTAGAGCTGAAGGTGTATGGAGAGGGCACATTCCTGTGCCAGTCACTGGCCCCATCTCAAGTGCCCCTTGGTGTCTTTTATTGGTGTAGGAAGCTTAGGATGTCACAGGTGGGGCACTGCAGCAGTGTTGCTGCGTGAACCAGGATCCTCTTAGCACTTTTTGGCTGTTGTCTGAGTGGGTGAGAAGAATTCAGGCAGGTTAAAAGAGCCTGCAGAGGAAGAAGTGTTGGCATCCAATCACCTGCAGGTAGCAGTGGGTAATGAGGATGCCTGCAGGAATTCTGTACTTGCAGGATTTGTCCCTCTGTCACCCCTCCCAAGAGAGGCTTTGTGCAGTCACACACTTAATTGCCTCTCCTGCTGATCCAGGAGGCTTCAATCCAGGATTTCCTTCTCCTGGACTAGAGGGAGTTGGGCTTCAGAGGGAGAAGACCACACCTGGTCTCACAGGCCTGCTTCAGCAGGCACACTTTTACGTTCTCTCTGATGCTGCCATGCCTTGGCACTCTTACTGGAGGTGAGGACCCACATGGTGATGTCCACAGGCTGAAGTGTGGTCCTGGGCCACCTGCTGCCAGTTGCTAAAACACAAAGAGCTGGAAGTGAGCCTGGCTGGGCCAGCCTGTGAGGATGGTCTGGAAGGACACTTTAGCTGCACTGCTTGCCTCTTGGAGCTGAGGCAGTGAAACGTCTGCAGGGCTCTGGGCTGCTCCCAGGGAGGGGTTTCCCTTCTGGTTTTATCCCACTTGTCTCTCCTGTCCAGCTGAGCATGGAGCTGAAGCAGAATCTGAAGGCCACCATGACCCAGAAGTACAGGAAGGAGGGAGAGGAGAGCGTTACCAGCGCCGTGGACAAGCTGCAGCAGGAGGTGAGTGTCTCTAGAGGCAGGGGGAGGGGAGGGCAAGTTGCAGGGCTTAAAGTCAAGCACACAAAAGTCTCTTGATGGCCAACTTACACATATTGGAGGTCCTCTCCCTGGAGGTGTTCAAGGCCAGGCTGGATGAGGCCTTGAGCAACATGGGCTGGTGGGAGGTGTCCCTGTCTATGGCCCATGGACCTGGATGAGCTTTAAAGTCCCTTCCAACCCAACCCATTCCATGAATCTATGAACCTGGTGCCAAGCCCCCAGGCTTCCTGCTTCTAAAAGAAGTGGAAAAGGAGAACTTCTCTGAAGGACTTTATACATCCACACACAGCAATGGAGCCACCAGCACTTGGGCTACAGCTTCTAACAGAGGGTTTGGCTGGAAGTCTCCTCCCCAAAAAAATCCTAAACCCAAAGCCAGGTAGCTGAGGTTGTGGAGGCTCCAAGTCTGGCAGTGTTCAAGGCCAGGCTGGATGAGGCCTTGACCAACCTAGGCTAGTGCAAGATTGAAGATCACCTAGTTCCAGGTCTCCTGTCATGGGCTTTATGATGATCTCCAAGGTCCTTTCCAACCCAACTCATTCTAGGAGTCCCTTTGCCCATGGCAGGGGGCTTGAAACTAGATGATCTCCAAGGTCCTTTCCAACCCAACTCATTCTATGAGTGCCTTGAGCACCCTGTGGTGGTGGGAGGTGTCCCTGCCCATGGCAAGGGGTTGGAACTGGCTGAGCTTTGAGGTCCCTTCCAGCCCAACTGCTTCTGTGAATCTATGATACCTGAAGCTCCCCTGCAAAGGAGAGAGAAGGCCAGAGCCTGGCGTGGGAGGCTGGGGAGGGGGAAAGATGGAGGCTGCAGAGGTGGGAGGCTGAGCCTGTGCTCTGTGTGCCACCAGTTCAAGTGCTGTGGGAGCAACAACTACACGGACTGGGCTGACAGCCAATGGATCAGATCCACTGAGGCCAGCGGGCGCAAGGTGCCAGACAGCTGCTGCAAGACCATCACGGAGCTGTGCGGCCGCAGGGACCACCCCTCCAACATCTACAAGGAGGTAAGGACCAGCAGGGCTCCAGAGCCCACCTGAGCCAAGGGCAGGGAGGAGCTGGGGGACAGAGAACCAGGAGATCTTATTGCTTTCTGCAGCTACCTGAAGGGAGGTTGTGGCCAGCTGGGGTTGGGCTTTGCTGCCAGGCACCCAGGGACAGAAGAAGAGGCCACAGCCTCAAGCTGTGCCAGGGCAGGGTCAGGCTGGATGTTAGGCAGAAGTTGTTGCCAGAGAGAGTGATTGGCATTGGAATGGGCTGCCCAGGGAGGTGGTGGAGTCTCCACCCCTGGAAGTGTTCAAGAAAAGACTGGATGGGGCACTTAGTGCTGTGGGTTAGTTAATTAGGGGGTGTTAGGTTGGTGTTCAACCTGCAGAAGAGGTGGCTGAGGGCAGACCTCATTGCTCTCTACAGCTCCCTGAGAGGAGGTTGCAGCCAGCTGGAGTTGGTCTCTTCTCCCAAGTGACAGGACATGAGGAAACAGCCTAGGTTGTACTAGGGGAGGTTTAGCTTGGGCATTAGGGAAATAGCCTCTCCCCAGAGAGGTTGTCAAGGCCTGGACCAGGCTGCCCAGGGCAGTGGTGGACTCCTCATCCCCATGGAAAATCTGTGTGGCTGTGATGCTGAGGGTCATAGTTTAGTGGTGGCCTGGTGGTGTTGGGTTAGTGGTTGGGCTTGAACCTCAAGCTGTTTTCCAACCAAAACAATTCCATGATTTTATGAAATGAGGTCTTAGAGCTTAGAAAGGTTTTGGTGGGGTCACAAAGTTGGTTTTTTAATGATTTTAGTGGCTTTGGGGAAGAATCATAGAATCAGTCAGGGTTGGAAGGGACCACAAGGACCATCCAGCTCCAACCCCCCTGCCATGCCCAGGGACACCTCACACTAGATCAGGCTGTCCACAGCCTCATCCAGCCTGGCCTTAAACACCTCCAGGCCTGAGGCTTCCACCACCTCCCTGGGCAACCCCTGCCAGACTCTCACCACCCTCATGCTGAACAACTTCTCCCCAACATCCAGTCTGAATCTCCCCATTTCAAAAATAAAAACACAGGAGAGCATCAGATGAGGGACCAGGAGCAACTGCTTCATACCAGGGCAGCTGGGGCTGACTAAAACCTGATGCCAGCGTGGGAAAAGGGAGGCCTTTGCCATCCCTCCCTGGAGGCCTGTATGCTCTCTCCTCCCCTCTGCCTGCCTCTCTGGAGGCATCTGTGTTCTCTGCGACCCCCAAAACCCTTGGGGCACTGCTGTAGCCCTCACAATAAACCCTTTGATGTCACCAGGGAAAACCTGCCTCAGCAGCTGAAACAGTTCAAGTCTTTAAAAGGAGCTCTTCCAAAAATAAAACAGCACCAGAGGATGTTTTTAGTGGTTTATTTTTGCTGTGTGACAACAAAACCTTGTCCTTAAAGTGGGAGGGAAGGGTCACAGTGCCAGCCAGGGGTGCAGCTGAGAGTCAGAGGCAGGCAGAGCCTGGCTTTCCAGGTTCACAACCAGCCTCACTGCTGTCACCAAGAGCAGTGGCAGCATTTTGCTCTTAAAAGGCTCTTTGGCATGGTGGAGATCCTGCTGCTGGAGCTGCTCAGCAGCATTTCCTTGGCCTCCTGGCCTGACAGGAGTCAGGCAAGTGCTGGGCAGTGATGTAGGCTATGTCAGAGGAAGATGCCACTCTCCCTCTGTGTGATGTGACCACTGCTGCGTCTGTGCTTCTGGTCCTGTAGGTCCGGAGCACTCCACAGGGTGATGCACTTCAGATCATCTGGGCAGCTTTGCCAGTGGTGCCAGGGGAAGGGGTGGCTCCCTGGCACTTCTTTTTAGCTTGCAGGGGAGGAGACTAAGGGGTGACCTCATTCATGTTTGTAAATATGTAAGGGTTGAGTGCCAGGAGGCTGGAGCCAGGCTCTGCTCAGTGATGCCCTGTGACAGCACAAGGGGCAGTGGTGGAACTTGAGGCACAGGAGGTTCCATGTGAACCTGAGGAAGAATTTTTTCCCTGTGAGGGTGCCAGAGCACTGGCATAGGCTGCCCAGGGGGGTTGTGGAGTCTCCCTCTATGGAGATATTCAAGAACCATCTGAATGTGTTCCAGTGTGACCTGCTCTGGGGGATGCTGTTCTGCAGGGGGGCTGGACCAGATGAGCTTTGGAGGTCCCTTCCAGCCCCTGATGTTCTGTGATTCTATGAGTTCTGGAGCCCTCATAGGAAGGACATGGACCTGATGGAGTGAGTCCAGAGGAGGCCACAGAGATGATCAGAGGGTTGGAGCAGCTCTGCTGTGAGGACAGGCTGAGGGAGCTGGGGGTGTGCAGTCTGGAGAGGAGAAGGCTCCAGGTGGACCTAATAGCAGCCTGCCAGTCTCTGAAAGGGGCTGCAGGAAGGATGGAGAGAAGCTGTTTGCAAAGGACAGGACAAGGGGCAATGGCTTCAAGCTTGAGAACAGCAGATTTAGATTGGATGTTAGGAACAAGCTCTTTACTGTGAGGGTGTTGGAGCACTGGAACAGTTGCCAGGGAGGTGTTTGAGGCCCTTTCTCTGGGAACATTCAAGGTGAGGCTTGACAGGGCCCTGGGTGACCTGGGCTGGTGGGGATGTCCCTGCTGACTGCAGAGGGGTTGGGCTGGATGAGCTCTAGAGGTCCCTTCTGGCCTGGACCATTCTGTGATTCTCTGATTCTTGCTCCCTGCAGAGTGGCTGCATCACCAAGCTGGAGAACTTCATTCAGGAGCACCTGAAGATTATTGGGGCTGTGGGGATCAGCATCGCCTGTGTGCAGGTAAAAAAATGGGGTGCCTGGAGCTTTGGAGGGTGCTGGGTTAGAAGCTAAAGGAGCCCCCAGAACTTGAGGGGGTGGGAAAACAAACAGACCAAAAAAAAATTCAAGTGTTTTGGGCCCTTCCCTGCCTGGCAAGGAGAAGCTGTTAGGTTCTTTGAGGACCTGGAGATTCACTGGCTCCAAAGAAAAAGCTTTTTTCTTCACTTGGTCTGTGGAGTTTGCTTGTGGTGAAGGAGTGCATGGCTTGGGCCAGGGGAAGAGACTTCTGCTGCAGGGCTGTGGGGAGGTTCCAGGGCAGCCAATCTGGCAGCCTGCAAGAGACCTTGTGTGGAGATGTGCTCTGGGTGCTAGCTGGAGGAGCTTCCTACTCCACTTCATGGGGTTCGAAGTCATCCCCAAGTTCTCCCTCGGCTGAAGGTAACCACTGTGGGAGAGGAAGCTGAAAGGAGGGGAGAGCAGCTACCACCCCCCTCCCGTTTTAGAGAGGAGCTACAGATGTCTCTGGCAGTTCCTCATCTTCCCTTTTGTGCTGGCAGTTAGCCAAAATCCACTCCCCCCCCACTCCCTGAGAAGCTGCTGGTGATTAATTAGGAGGATCAGCAGCGATTACTGCAAGCCAGAGCGCTGTCCCCAGGCTGCTGCTCAGGATGGGCCCAGGCTGTTAGTTGGAAGCTGCTGCATCCACTCTGTTTTTTTCATGCCCTCTTCTCTCCTCTTCACACCCTGCAGATCTTTGGGATGATTTTCACCTGCTGCTTGTACAGGAGTCTAAAGGCAGAGCCCTACTAAGAGCTGCAGGAGCTCTGTGGCTGCCTCTCCGCCGCTTCCCTTAGCGTCTGCCCAGCTGCCCACTCTCCACCACCACCACCACCGAAATGTCTGTAACCCGAGGACTTGGCTCTGCAATCCCCTGCCTCTCCTTACCTGCCCCTCTGGGGGAAAGCCCCAGCCTCCTGGTTGTGGGGAGCAGGTCCTCTTTGTTGTCAGTAACCCAAAGAGCTGTGGATCTCCTGCCAGAAGCTTTAGCGAAGCAGTCCCTCGAGGTAACCACCAAGCAACATTTAGCCAGGGCCACTTCTCTCTTGAGCTGGGGTTGGAAGCATCAGGATGGTGGAAGAAGACTCATGGTTTGCTCTCTGAGAAGCAGCCTAGCAGCACCAGGCCTTTGCTGTGAGGACAGATGATGCTTCTGCGCTGAGCCGGGGCCAGAGCTGAGTCTCTCATCCAGGGAAGATTTCTCTCCCTCTTCCCGAGCAGGCACCGCAGCACTTCTCCTCCCGGGAGGTTCCTGGGAGCTGCAGCTACTCCCCCTGCTGACTGCAAGCGCAGCTTGGTGCAGTTCAAATACTGGTGTGACTGTTGGTGCCTTAGGACTTCTCAGCCATCCTTCCTCCTCTTCCTTCTAGAATCTTCTCCCCCACCACGGTGCCCTTAGAAGCCACTAGAGGCCTTTGCCCCCAGCGATTCTGGAGATGATGGACTGCTTCCTCATTCTTTTGGTCCTGCCTGCTCTCTTGAGTGGCCTCCAGCAGCAGAGAGAGGACTTCAGTTTCCTTCTCCCTAGCCCCTGCTGAAGTTTGATGAAGAACTGCTCTGTGGAGCTGTCTTTGGCCCCTTCACTCCTACCTTCTCAGATGTGATAGGCATTGAGAGAGGCTCTCAGCCTGGTTTGTCTGACTCAGCCCTCCACGCTTGGCTCTTTTGGGCAAGAAATGAATCTCTGCAGGTGTTTAGTGAATCTCTGCAGGTGTTTAGTGAATCTCTGCAGGTGTTTAGTGAATCTCTGCAGGTGTTTAGTGAATCTCTGCAGGTGTTTTCTCAGCCCCCAGAGCTCACAAATCAGTTTGTGGCTTTAATGCCACCTAGAAGCCCATTTATAGGTTACTGCTCAGGAGAGTCAGCTTCAACCCGTTGCCCCAGTGTACTGGCAGAGTGGGTAGTGCTTTAATTAAACCTTCTCTCTGCCTTGGGGTCCTGGATACATGCAGGACACAGACATCACTGCTGCCGTGGCCCTGGCACCATCGTGATGCCAGCAGGGTCTTGTGTGCCTCTGGTGTTCTTCTTCCCTTCCTGGTGTGCCTGTTACAGCCCTGGAGCAGAAAGAGCTGTGGGGTTCTGGTGTTCCTGAGCAGTGGACACAAGCCCTCTCAGAAATAAATTGGATCTCCCTCCTGGTCTTCTGGTGGTGCCAGCTGAGCCCTGCCCCCTGGCAGCAGACAGCTAAGAGAAGCAAAGTCCTCCAGACCTCTGAAGGGTCTTGCAGCACTGTGTGTGTGTGTGTGGGGGGTTGGTTCTTACAGAGCTGGAATCTTGGGCTGGTTCTGAAGGGTGACAAGTGGAAATTCAGAGCAGGTCAACCTGGAACTGTCCCCCCTCAACATCAGCCCCATGAAATAATCTTTAACTCATGCAGAGAGAGACAGACACAGAGAGAGAGAGAGAGGTGGAGGAACCCATGGTGGGTGGCATCTGTTCCAGGGCAGAGGGAAAGAGGGGAAAGCAAAATGATCTACAGGGAGAAATCCCTGAATGATTCCTTGGTTTATAATCGAGTTCCTGACACCTAAGTGACTACTAACTGAGAGGAAAAGGTTGAGCATGTGGCTTGAAGCAATATTTCTAGATCCTTAAGCATATCCTCACAGCTGCCTTTACCCCTGCCCTTCAGAAGGCATCCCCCAGGGCTGGGAGAGGCCAGGAAGAACAAGATCCCACCAGGGAGTTGGCTTCTGTCCCTTAAGTTGTTTTATACTGTTTTTTTGTTTTCTGTGTAATAATATTCATGGCTTGTCCTTGGTTGTTTTTTTTTAACCCAGTTTAAGTTGCTGGCCAATAGAAAAATAAAGCTGAAGATTCGACCCTTGCTCTGCCTGGTAGAGTTGAAGGATCCCTCAGACTCTGCTGCTGCTGCTGAAGAGCTTCCTCCAGAAGAAGCTGTTCTGAGGGACCAGGCTGGGAAGGAATCAGAGAATCACAGAATGGGTTGGCTTAGAAGGGACCTTAAAGATCAGCCAGTGCCAACCTCCCCTGCCATGGTGGGCAGGGACACCTCCTACTAGGTCACATTGCCTCATCCAGCCTGGCCTGGAACACCTCCAGGGAGGTTGTGGATCACAGAATCACAGAATGTGATCATTAGAGGTTGCCTCATCCAACGTGGCCTGGAACACCTCCAGGGAGGTTGTGGATCACAGAATCACAGAATGTGATCATAGAGGTTGCCTCATCCAGCCTGGCCTGGAACACCTCCAGGGAGGTTGTGGATCACAGAATCACAGAATGTGATCATAGAGGTTGCCTCATCCAGCCTGGCCTGGAACACCTCCAGGGAGGTTGTGGAGCACAGAAGCACAGAATGTGATATTAGAGGTTGCCTCATCCAACCTGGCCTGGAACACCTCCAGGGAGGTTGTGGATCACAGAATCACAGAATGTGATCATAGATCATAGGCATTCGTGGCCTCAGTTTGGCTTCTCAAGGCCTCAGTTTGGCTTCTCAAGGCCTCAGTTTGGCTTCTCAAGGCCTCAGTTTGGCTTCTCAAGGCCTCAGTTTGGCTTCTCAAGGCCTCAGTTTGGCTTCTCAAGGCCTCAGTTTGGCTTCTCAAGGCCTCAGTTTGGCTTCTCAAGGCCTCAGTTTGGCTTCTCAAGGCCTCAGTTTGGCTTCTCAAGGCCTCAGTTTGGCTTCTCAAGGCCTCAGTTTGGCTTCTCAGATCATAGATCACATTCTGTGCTTCTGTGCTCCACAACCTCCCTGGACAACCTGTGCCTGTCTCTCCCCACCTTCACTGACAACAATTTCTTCTCCATCTCCAGTCTCAAGCTCCCCTCTCCCAGCTCAAAGCCTTTGCTTTTCATCCTCAGAAGAGGAAGAATCTGCTGTATGTCCCTGATCTGCCAGCCTGTTTCTGCTCTGCTGCCATGAGTGCTGCAGGCTGCTCAGAGCTGAAGTCACAGATCCTCAGGGTACCAGGTGATGCAGGTGATCTGTGCATGCAGATGTGCACACCAGCGCTGCTCCAGGGGCTGGGGAAGTCTTGACTGGGCTCTCTGGGACACTTGGGGACCTCTCAGCCTTGTCCCACAGGCTGCGGATCCTCATCATGTGCATGGAGGCCTTTGTCATGGGGTGGCATATGCCCCTTGCTGGTCCACTGCTGCCAGGCAGGGGCAGCTGAGGGCCTGACTGAGCCAGTGCAGGGCTCACCTGCATTCCTCCCAAAGACACAAATCCTTCCCTTTTCCATCCTGACTCTCAGGACAGCTGAACTGCCTCTGCCCACCACTGCAGCTCAGAGGATTGTCAGTAGAGGCACTCAGCCTAGCTGCAGGTTTGTACCTCACAATTCCCTGGGGTCAGGACTGGGTCCAGTCTTGTTCAGCAACCTGAATGAAGGCATAGAGTGGAGTCTCTGCCAGCTTGCTGATGGTACCAAAGTGGGAGGAGTGGCTGGCACCTTGTCAAGGCTGTGCTGCCATCAAGTGAGACCTGGGCAGACAGAGCTGGGGGAGAGGAACCTCATGAAGATCAACAAGGGTAAGTGTGGAGCCTGCACCTGGGGAGGAACAACCTCCTGCAGCAGTGCAGGGGAGGGGGGCATGCTGGAGAGCAGCTCTGTGGAGGAGGACCTGGCAGTGCTGGGGGAGAAATTTCACATGAGCCAGGAATGTGCTCGTGGAGCCAAGAAGGCCAGTGTGGTCATGGGATGCATGAAAAAGAGTATGGCCAGCAGAGCAAGGGAAGTTCTCCAGCCCCTCTGCTCTGGTGGGCCACATCTGTAGTCCCTGGTCCAGTTCTGTGCTCCCCAGTTCAGGAGGGAGAGGGAAGTGGTGGAGAGAGTCCAGGGGAGGCTGCAAAGCTGCTGAGTGGCCTGGAGCAGCTCTGGGAGCAGCAAAGGCTGAGAGCCCTGGGGCTGAGAGCCTGCACAAGAGCAGCCCCAGAGGGCAGCTGAGCAATGCTCAGCAAGAGCTAAAGGAGCTCAGTTTGGCCTCTCAGGGCCTCGATTTGGCCTCTCAGGGCCTCAGTTTGGCTCCTCGAGGGCCTCAGTTTGGCTCCTCGAGGGCCTCAGTTTGGCTCCTCGAGGGCCTCAGTTTGGCT
>VWZE01012272.1:132864-162287 GCA_013396675.1 Eubucco bourcierii | reverse complement strand
CCGGGGAGGGTGTGGAGCGCAGAGCTCTGGAGCTGCAGAGCTGACACTTGCCAGCCACTAGAGCCGTAAGTTCTCTGCAGCTCTCAGAGCAGCTGTCTCAAGTTTCAGCTGGCACCAGCGCTGCACAATCTCTGTTCCCTGGGATGCAACCTGCAGACAGGAGCTTATCTGAGGCAGGAGCCACAGTGGGGTTTGCTTTTCATTAGGAGATGTTCGATAGACTTGCAGGCAGCAGACTCCTCCTGAAGTGTAACAGGCACTTGTCTCTCCTGAGTGGGCTCTGAATTAATAGCCAGGCTTGATTTGTCCCTAGCAAGTAATTTAACACTTTACCCAAGGCTGCTGCTTCTCAGCAGGATGTGACTGAGAAGCTGATCCTGAGTGCTTCTGTTTCTCCCTGCTGAGAACTCTTTTTTTCCTCCTGAGCAACAGGATCCCATCTTGCTGTTCTTTGCAGTTATTGTCTGACTCAGGCATGGACTCTCCTGTTCCACTGTGGATTTCTGTGCTGCTTTCCTGTTCTCTGCAAACCAGATCTGCTCTTTTCCCTACCCTTGGCATTGGGGGAGTTGTTTGTCTTTCACCAGGCTTGCTGGGATGCAGCTCTGCATAGCCTCTGCTGTGCCTCTGCCCTGAGAAGCTGCTTAGAAATTCCAGTGAGACATTATTATTATAGAGGATTAGGAACAAAACAACCTTAATCTACTGCAGGTTGTCTTGCAGGGGTTCAGGCAGGCCTGGAGTGGCCAATTTAAAATGCAAAATGTATGAAGTCTCCTTGCCTGTGGCAAAGAGTTGCCCCATCCTGTTACTTGACTGAAGCACTAGGCTGATGTTTCTGGAAGTGTGGCCTTGGCCAATGGTGCTCAGGACCTGTTTCCATTTTAGCAGAGGAAGAGACAGCAAAAGGAAAAGCTGAGGCTTTGAAAAGCAAGATGGGGCCAGTTGTGTCCCTCCTTGCTGCTCCCAACAAGAGACCTGATCTTAAAGGAAAGAAAAGTTACCCAAGGGGCACCTCTGGAGATGTGAACTTGGCTGCTCTGACCTCAGAAGCCTTCTAAGGGCTTCCACTCAGCATTCCAAGTGACAAACACAAACAGGTTTTAGCATCCAAGGCTTGGGCTGACTTGAGAATGGACTGGATCCTGGTGCCCAGCTTGACAGGGTGGCTGAATCCAAGGAGACCTTCTTGTGGCCTTCCAGTATCTGAAGTGGGCTACAAGAAGGCTGGGGAGGGACTTTTTAGGCTGTCAGGTAGTGATAGGCTTTGGAGGGGATGGAGCAAAAGTAGAAGTGGATAGATTCAGTGGAGGTTAGGAAGAAGTTGTTCAGCATGAGAGTGGTGAGAGCCTGGCAGGGGTTGCCCAGGGAGGTGGTGGAAGCCTCCTCCCTGGAGGTGTTTAAGGCCAGGTTGGATGTGGCTGTGAGCAACCTGCTCTAGTGTGTCCTTGTGCATGGCAGGGGGGCTGGAGCTGGCTGATCCTTGGGGGAGAGTTGGATTCTGTGATCCTGATGCCACCCTTGAGAGGGCAAGTTGAGAACTTGCTGTGAGTGTGGTTGCAGTGCAGGCTGTGGGTGCCCAGCCTCAGAGCCCTGCTCAGCACCTTCTTTCCATGAGGGTTTGCAAAGGAGTTAGGGGGGTGGGGGGTGGGGAATTGACAAAACTGTCTGGGAACAAAAGGATCCAAGAAAGGCAAATTGCTATTTCTGTCCTGGTTACTAACAAGCTGTGTCAGTGCCTCTTGGATTCAGCATGAGTCACAGTTCTTGACGTGCTCCCATCTGGTTGGGAGCTGTGACTTCAGCCCTGGAGCAGCTCAACAGGCAGGGCCAAACCTGGACAAGAAGTTGCAGCAGCAGCCTTGTGCCAATTGGGCATCTTCCAAGCAACCATCACCTCAGCAGAGCCATGAAAATGTGGGAGCACACTCCAGGTGTGCTTAATTGTCTCTCTTTTGGCCTGCAGAATGCATTCTCCTCCCTTCTGAAACCCATTTCGGACCAGATCCAAGCGGTGCAGAACTTCAGGGAGAAGAATCGAGGGAGCAAAATGTTCAACCACTTATCAGCAGTCAGCGAGAGCATCCCAGCCCTGGGCTGGGTGGCCATGGTGAGACCTCTAGTGGGAAGTTGGAGCTTTTGCCAACCTGGAGAAGAAAAGGCTTGGAGGAGATCTTGGAGTGAAAGGGTTAGGGAGGGACTAGGGACAAGGTCTTGTAATGACAGGAGGAGGAGGAGAAATGGAACTGACAGAGAGGGGAGATTGAAACTGGGTGTGAGGAAGTTCTTTGCAGGGAGGGTGGAGGGGGAGACCCTGGCAGAGGTGGAGGGTGAGGGGAAGACCCTGGCAGAGGTGGAGGGTGTGGGGGAGACCCTGGCAGAGGTTGCCTAGGGAGGTTGTGGAGCACAGAATCACCCAACGTGATCAAAGATCACGTTGGGTGATTCTGTGCTCCACAACCTCCCTGGAGGTGTTCAGGACCAGGCTGGATGAGGCCTTGAGTGACCTGTACTAGTGGGAGGTCTTGGATTGGATCTGGCTGAGCTTTGAGGGTCCCTTCCAACCTAAATCATTCCATGATTCCAAGTGGTGGGGAAAAGTCTGCTTCAGCTGCTCCATACCAGTGTCGTCTTTTCTCTTAGGCTCCAAAGCCTGGTCCCTTTGTGAAGGAGATGACTGATGCTGCCATGTTCTACACCAACAGGATCCTCAAGGAGTACAAGGATGTGTAAGTTCACTTCCTCTCTTCACTGGGCACAGCTACCAGAGTGTGGAGGAGCTGCTGCAGCACCTAACCACAGCTGCCCTGCTCTGCAGTTCTTGTTAAGGGCCAGGGGAGCACTGAAATGTTTGGGTTTTTTCCTGATCATAGAATCACAGAATAGGTTGGAAAGGACCTCAAAGCTCAACCAGTTCCAACCCCCCACCCTCTGCCATGGGCAGGGACATCTCTCACCAGCACAAGTTGCTCAAAGCCTCATCCAGCCTGGCCTGGAACACCTCCAGGGAGGGCACATCCATAGCCTCCCTGAGCAACCTGTGCCAGTGTCTGCCCACCCTGACTCTAAAGAATTTCTTCCTCATCTCCAGTCTCAATCTGCCATCCCCAAGCTTCAATCCCTTCCTTCTCATCCTGTCACTACAAACCCTTGTCAGATCCTCAGGGATGAGATTCCTTGCACTGTTGCAGCTGGAATCTCTGGTAGCAAGTCCCCTACAGCTTTCCTCTCAGCACCAGCACCCAGGGCAGCAAGTTGGGCCTGGGGAGTGGGTTTGGTTGGGCAAACCAGACCCCTTCATTACAACAGTGCAGAGCAAGCCTGTGGCCCTCTGCCTGCAGGTGCAAGATTCACAGTGCAGCTGGAACACAGTGCTGGGAGGGGTGAGGCTGTTGTGCTGGTCCAGCTCTGCCTTGCCTGTAGGCTGAGAGGCAGAGGGATGGAAAGAACTCTTTGTAGTCCTTGGGGTTTAATGGCAAATTCATCTGTTCCCCTCTCATGATCTCTTCTGTCCTCAGAGATAAAAAGCAGGTGGACTGGGTGAAAGCTTACCTGAGTATCTGGACAGAGCTGCAGGCCTATATCAAAGAGCATCACACCATAGGGCTGACCTGGAGCAAAACAGTAAGTGCTGGCTGCACCTGCAGCAGCTCCTGCGACGGGGATTGCCTGATTGACTGCAGCAGGCATGGGGCTTAGCCAGCCACCTTACTTATCTCTTGCTGGCCTCTTCCAGGGTCCTGTAGCAACAGAAGGGGCTAAACCACCATCTGCTGCCCCAGCTGGGGTTGCACCTCCCCCTCCAGGCCCTCCTCCCCCTCCTGCTCCTGCCCCCAGCAGCTTCAGCACGGACGATTCTGCCTCCCGCTCCGCGCTCTTTGCCCAGATCAACCGGGGAGAAGGCATCACCTCGGGTAGGTGCAGGGGGCAGAGGGAGGGCACCCCCAGAGCACTGCTCTGGGTCCTCTGCTTTGCTGCTGGTGCTCAACAGCACCACACTTCACAGAATCACAGAATTAACCAGGCTGGAAGAGACCTCTGAGGTCATCCAGTCCAACCTAGCACCTAACCCTTCTGATTAACTACCCCCTGGCACCGAGTGCCTCACGCAGCCTCCTCTTCAACACCTCCAGGCATGGGCACTCCACCACCTCCCCGGGCAGCCCATTCCAATGTCCAAGAAACAAAGATAGCTGCCAGGGGATGAGGCTGGGAGCCAGGAGTGGCCCTGAGGCAGCTCACAGGGAGCACCTCTGTGTACTGCCAGCCTCAGTACTGCCAGCCTCACCCTGCAGGTGTAGCAGAGGCTGGAGGAGGCAGAGGAGTCCTCTGGTTGCCTGCTGTAGATGGTGCAATGCTGCACCTCTTTGTGTTACCACAGGACCTGTCCCTTTTATGCCTCACCAGGTTAGTGTATTGGGACAGGCATGATACAAAAGGTGCAAGCTCAGAGCCTCTTCCAGCTGCAGAGTGGCAGAGGTAGCACTTTCTGCTTCTCCAGCACATCCTGTGCCCCCCTCAGTGTTGGGCCTGTTTCTTGCGGCTTCTTTCACTTGCTGCCTGTTGTGCTTGGGCTCAGCCTAGGCCCAGCCTCAGCTGATTTGTATTCTGGAGATGTTATTGTGCTGATTGCTGTCATCAGTGATCTCTGGTGTTTGTGACACTGCACTCTTGGAGGTGAGCTGGACCTCAGGCTCCACTTCTCTTGCAGGCTTAAGACATGTTTCAGATGACATGAAGACCCACAAGAACCCAGCACTCAAGAACCAAGGGGGTCCAGTCAGAAGTGGACCCAAACCTTTCACTGCTCCCAAACCAGCCTGCAATGCTAATCCCTCCCAAAAAACCTCTCCAAAGGCTCCTCCATTGCTAGAATTAGAAGGCAAAAAGTGGAGAGTGGTGAGTGGGTGGTGTTGGAGGGAGGAGGGGACAGGGAAGGAGGGGAGGGTCTCCTGGAGGCCTTGCTTGTACAGGCAGCTTGCTTTTAGAGCAGCTGCACTCTTCCCATGGATTGGTGGAGCTGCATTCCAGAAATATTGCTGTTTTCCCTGCCTCTCCAGGAAAACCAGGAGAATGCCACCAACCTGGTCATCAGTGACACAGAGCTGAAGCAGGTAGCTTATGTTTTCAAGTGCACAAACAGCACCCTCCAGATCAAAGGCAAGATCAACTCCATCACCCTTGGTAGGTGCAGAAAGCCTGGGAACTGCTTCTGCCTGCTGGGCTGTTTGCAGGAGGTTCCTTCTCCAACCCTCTGTGACCTGCTCTTGTCCTTCCTTCACAGATAACTGCAAGAAGCTAGGTTTGGTGTTTGATGATGTGGTGGGCATTGTAGAGATCATCAACAGCAGGGATGTGAAAGTTCAGGTGAGTGTCTGTGAGTTGTTCCCTGCCTGCTGGCACAGGGCATCTGCAGCATCTGCTGCTTGGAGCAGGTTGATGCCCAGAACAGGAGTGTGCCCCTGGGGACAACAGATACCATCTGCACCACCGCTCTGCAGCTCACCCTTAGGATAGGGCTGAAATTGGCCCCAGTGAGCTGCTGCAGGGCTCAAAGGGAAGGATCAGTCTGTGTGAGGCAGGAGGCCAGCAGCTGAATCTGCTCTGGCTCCAGTGCTGCTCTCTGCATTGGGATGGGTTCCCTGCCAACCTGAGGCCACTTTCTCTTCTCCTGTCCCTTCTTTCTCGGGGAGAAGAGACCAACCCAGCCTGTGCCTGCGGTGGGAGGGCTGGAGTCAAACCTCTTGCCTTGGAGGTGAGGGTGTTGGGGTTGCTCACTTCAAGCTGATGCTCCTCTCACTGCTGCTTTGCCCACTCTGCCAGGTAATGGGTAAAGTGCCAACTATTTCCATCAACAAGACAGATGGGTGCCATGTGTACCTGAGCAAGAGCTCCCTAGACTGCGAAGTTGTCAGTGCCAAGTCGTCAGAGATGAACATCCTCATCCCCACAGAGGGTGGTGACTTTGTAAGTCTGACCTGCAAATGCTGCTGGAGGCTGCTTGGGGCTGGGCAGCCTTTCAGATGGTGCTGGAGGCTGCTTGGGGCTGGGCAGCCTTTCAGATGGTGCTGGAGGCTGCTTGGGGCTGGGCAGCCTTTCAGATGCTGCTGGAGGCTGCTTGGGGCTGGGCAGCCTTTCAGATGCTGCTGGAGGCTGCTTGGGGCTGGGCAGCCTTTCAGATGCTGCTGGAGGCTGCTTGGGGCTGGGCAGCCTTTCAGATGCTGCTGGAGGCTGCTTGGGGCTGGGCAGCCTTTCAGATGCTGCTGGAGGCTGCTTGGGGCTGGGCAGCCTTTCAGATGCTGCTGGAGGCTGCTTGGGGCTGGGCAGCCTTTCAGATGCTGCTGGAGGCTGCTTGGGGCTGGGCAGCCTTTCAGATGCTGCTGGAGGCTGCTTGGGGCTGGGCAGCCTTTCAGATGCTGCTGGAGGCTGCTTGGGGCTGGGCAGCCTTTCAGATGCTGCTGGAGGCTGCTTGGGGCTGGGCAGCCTTTCAGATGCTGCTGGAGGCTGCTTGGGGCTGGGCAGCCTTTCAGATGCTGCTGGAGGCTGCTTGGGGCTGGGCAGCCTTTCAGATGCTGCTGGAGGCTGCTTGGGGCTGGGCAGCCTTTCAGATGCTGCTGGAGGCTGCTTGGGGCTGGGCAGCCTTTCAGATGCTGCTGGAGGCTGCTTGGGGCTGGGCAGCCTTTCAGATGCTGCTGGAGGCTGCTTGGGGCTGGGCAGCCTTTCAGATGCTGCTGGAGGCTGCTTGGGGCTGGGCAGCCTTTCAGATGCTGCTGGAGGCTGCTTGGGGCTGGGCAGCCTTTCAGATGCTGCTGGAGGCTGCTTGGGGCTGGGCAGCCTTTCAGATGCTGCTGGAGGCTGCTTGGGGCTGGGGAAACACAGCAGGATTCTTGTCCTCAGCCCTGCAGGCAATGTTGGTTTCAGTGAGGGACAGCTCTCAGCCTTCCTGCAGGTCCCCTTCAGTCATAAGCTGATTTCTGACCAGAGATTCCTCTTTTTTTCCTCTTCCCCCTCCTGCAGACTGAATTCCCTGTCCCAGAACAGTTCAAGACAGTGTGGAACGGTCAGAAGTTGGTGACCACGGTGACAGAAATCGCTGGCTAAGCAGAACAGCTCCAAGGCTTCTGCCTTCCCCTGGCCCTGCTGTGGGACAAATCTGCTTGCAGATGATTCTTTTAGATTTCTTTGTACCTTTCTGCTCTCCAACTGCTTCACTTGTACCCAAGAGACACAGCTGCCTGCTGGCACTGCAGTCCCTCTGCCCGCTGTGGGTGGCAGGGCAGCTGCTGTCCACCTCTCTTAGCAGGAAGGTGCATTTTTATTTCCTTTTTCTTTCTATCCCCTTGTCCAATCTAACTGCACCAATTGATCATGTCAAGGTTTATAGGTGACTTCTCAGCCAGTACTGGCAGTTGGCTTTCAGAGTGTTGTTCAGGTTTGGGTTTGGTTTGGTTTTTTTTTCTGTATTGCCTTTAAGCAAAGTGTTCACGTGAGAGAGGAAAGTTGTCTCCTTTTTAACCAAAAATGGTTTGTGTAGAGGTCCAGAGCAGCCAAAGGGCTCAAGAAGGTCCTGGAAGCTGCTACTTGCAGCTCTCTCTACCGATTTGATGGCATTACAGGGCATGGGCCTGGCTTTGTTGGACCAAAGGCTGAGGACCTGGGCCATAGCATTCCACCCTGGTTTCTCTTTCATCATTCCTTTAGCTCAGTGTATTTCTGGTTGTGCCATGACAGGCTTTCTGGTACCCAGTGCCACAGGAAGGCTGCAGTGGACTAACTGTGGTTACCCTTAAGCTCCTGGCAGTCTGGCTGGTAGCTTGGAGCTGAGCACTTCTTATTCCAGGAGCCCTCCTCCCTCAAAAGGGAATCTTTGCCCCAAGGCTTCCTTCTTGGAGCAGCTGAACTCAGGTTCAGTCTTCCAGAAGAGTTCTTGTGCAGGTGTCCCCTCCTGCAGAGGGTCTCCTCCTCCATTCCAGGGTCAGTCATGCAGTGCTGTACATACCCCAAGCTGCATCAGGTCTGTTCAGCTGCACTCAGTCCCCACCAAATGAATCCTCTCAACCTCTCCTTTGCCCTCTTGCTTGGCTCTTCCCTTTGGTGGAAGCTTGCAGCCTCTGTTCCAGGGCTCTGGAGCAGAGTGGTGGATCTCAGAGGCAGTCCTGTTCTGACTCTCAAAGGGAGCTGCACATGCTTTGACCTTCATATTTTTCATTTTTCTTTTTTTTCCCCAAGGCCTGGGGTGGCACAAAGCATCTCTTCAGTGCATCTCCTCTGTAAAGTGTCAATGTTTTGTTTTGGGTTTTTTTTTTGTTTTGTTTTGTTTTGTTGGGTTTTTTTCTCTAGGACAAAACTTAACAAGGAAAAAAAAAAAAGGAAAAAAATATGCAATTTTTTATTTTGAGACTGTCCTGTGACTTGTACTCTGTCTTCTCCTGAGGCTTGTGAAGAGGAAAAAACAAAACCTTTCTTATGTACTTAAGATTATACAGAAGATAGAATAAAGTTAATGCCAACTTGCTCATGACACTGCCTCTTGTCCTACCTGCCCCCAAAGAGTCAGCCAAGATGGCTCCTGGCTCTGCCCTGAATCCTTTCAGAGAACCAGAGAAGGGTTTGGCTTGGAAGGGATCTCAAAGATCATCCAGTTCCAACCCCTTTGCTGTGGGCTTTCCACTAGCCCAGGTTGCTCAAAGGCCTTGAACATCTGCAGGGAGAGGGCATCTATGACCTCCCTGGGCAACCTTTGCCATAGAGATTTCTCCTCAGCTCCCCTCAGATCTCACCTCTTGAGCTGGTTTAGCTATAAAGTTCTTTATTGATTTCAGTTGCTGTACCCAAGTGCATGAAACAAGCCATTAGTTGAGAACTGTTCAAGCTGTTAAGTCCTAGTTAAATCAAAACCCTTTTTTTCCCCCCAGAACCCCCTGAATTTGGCCCTTTTGCCCCTCTGGAAGGAGAGGATTGGAGTATCTGGATGCACCCCTTGGAGAGTGATTCAGGTTAATACTTCCTTGCACTGCTGGTTGAGGTTAATACTGCCATTGTGTGCTGTGAGGAGGAGGTGACAGGGGACACAACCTTCCTGTCCACCATCATTTTGCCATCACAGAGCAGCCACAGCAACAGCTCTGAGAGCTGAGGCAGCCTTAGCAGGCCTGTGCAGGATGGGAGTGCTTTAGAGCTAGTGCAAGGCTCAGCACACCCACATTGGAGCATAATTACATCCCAACAAATCCCACTTCTACTGCAGTGTTCCAGGTGCCACCTCTGCAGCCCCTGGAAGTGCTGAGCTAACCCCTCCCTCTTCTCCCCCTTCCCCAGGCTTCCCAGAAAGTGCTGCTGCAGCTGCAACTACAGTGCCAGGCCCTTGCCAGTGCTCACAGGATGCCTTCCCCTCAGTGTCACTCAAGGAAGGGGAGCAGGGTGGTGTCAAACCACTCTTCTGTGAAGTGCAGGTGGTCTCCTTTCACCCCCAGGAACACCAGCTTGCCAGCTTTGTCCATCTGCTGCAGCCCCAGACGATCCTGCAGACACCAAGTGTGACCATAGCTTCCCAGAGCCCTGCCAGGGCTGGGGAACAAGCCCTGAGGGGCAGAGATGTGGCTGGTGAGCTAGGGTGGGTTCCACCTCTGCTCTTCAAAGCTTCTCTCACAAAGGGGGAAAAAGGCATCTGGGATAAATTCCATAGTGAGGGTAAACTGGAGCAGAGTTCATTGCAATGTGCTGAAGGGGAGCTGGAGCCAGGCCTGAGGCTGGAATTCCCTCTGCCAGCTCTGGCCTGGAGGGAAATGGCTCCCCAGACAGAGGAGGCAATGCTCCAGGAAAGGGCAGAGATGGAGGGCAGGGCTGTGTGGTTTTGAGCTCCTCAAGTCTCCAGGGACACTGCAGAGTGGAACTAGCAGAACCCTCCCAGCCCAGAGCAGAACAAACCTCTGTGTACAGTGAGGTCTCCTGCAGTGGGATGGTCTCCTTGGCTTGGCCTGGTCTGTAAAACCCAAACCACTGTCAGAATAAAAACAAGGGAAGAGTTGGTGAAGGGCTCCCAGGAGATGAGCAGGCTTGCACCAGCTGCTGCTGCAGACAGGGCCCTGTCAGGACTCTGTGCTCAGCCTGCTCCCCACCAGCCTCGAGTTTTGCCACCAAATAACAAACCAAAAGCTCCCAAAAAGCAGCTCCCACCTTGCCCACCTCACCTCTGAGATGGGAGGGTCAACCATGGTGTCATTGAGGAATTTCACCATCACAAACTTCTTCAGAGCCATCAGGTTTTTCTTGTAGGTCTCATTGATGCCCTGGAGAGAAAAGCCACAGAGAACAGCTGCAGGTCACTGGAAAGCCCAACAGAGAGAGGCTGGGGAAGGCTGCTCCAGCTTGCACTGCAGCAGCCTGGGAGGCAGGAAGCTGCTTTTCTGCCACCAGCCTCCCTTGGCTGCATGGAGCAACCCAGGGAGAGAGGAGTCAGCCACTGGGAAGGTGATGAATGGTCTGAGCACATGGCACACTGGCATCAACCCCCCCAAAGCAGAGCAGTGCCACAGGAGCTGCTCTGCCACAGGCAAGTTCCATTCCTAACCCTCCCAGCTAAAACACTGCACAGTGCTGGGATGAAGGGCAAAAACCTGCTCCACTTTGACCTCCAGCAAAAGTTGGGAGTTATCCCAACTGCCAGGCAGAGCCAACGTGGAGGAGCTCACTGTGAAAGGCTTCTGCTCTCCTGCATTGGGGACTGACCTGTTGGAAGGCAGCAAAGGGGAAAAGGATCTGGGGGTCCTGGTGGATGGGAGGTTGAGCATGAGCCAGCAATGTGCTCTGGGGGCCAGGAGGGGCAATGCCAGTCTGGGCTGGATTAGAAGGGCTGTGGTGAGTAGGTCCAGAGAGGTTCTCCTGCCCCTCTGCTCTGCCTTGCTGAGGCCACAGCTGGAGCACTGTGTCCAGTTCTGGGCCTCCCAGTTCAAGAGGGACACAGAACTGTTTGAGAGTCCAGCACACAGCCAGAAAGATGCTGAAGGGATGGAACAGCTCTGGTAGGAGAGCCTGAGGAAGCTGGGGCTGGGACCCTGGAGAAGAGGAGCCTGAGAGGTGACCTCATCAATGGGTATCAATATGTACAGGTGAGTGTAAGGAGGCTGGAGCCAGACTCTGCTGGGTGATGCCCAGTGCCAGGCCAAGGGGCACTGGGTGGAAGCTGAGGCACAGGAAGTTCATTTAAACATGAGGAAGAATTTTTTCACTGTGAGTGTGTCAGAGCACTGGCACAGGCTGCCCAGGGGGCTGTGAATTCTCCATCTCTGGAGATACTCCAAACCTGCCTGGATGTGTTCCTGTGGGATCTGCTCTAGGAGATCCTACTCTGGCAGGGAGGTTTGGACTGGCTGAGCTTTGGAGGTCCCTTCCAGCCCTTGACACTCTGTGATTCCATCATCAGCCACATCCCTACCCTCTCCTGGTTGATGTCAGCCAGGAAGATGCTGTTCTTCCTGTAGTCCTCCTCTCTCAGTGGGTCGTGCCAGTACTCTGCTTGTACCAAGCTGGAGAAGAGAGAAGGCAAAGCTCAGTCTGGAGGGGCCAGAGCTGCCCAGGTTGCAGCCTGGTGCTGGTACTCACTGCTCCTGTACAGCCTGTGTGTAGGCTCCCAGGTCCAGCGTCCTGCGGATCCAGTCGCAGAGGTGAGAGCTCTCCCCGGGGCAGCGTGGGAAGCCATAGACACCTGGGGGTGGAGACAGGCAGGGACCTGGAGCCAAACTCAAACCCCTGCAGCTGGAGAAGAATCAGCCCTCTAGAGAGCAGTGGCAGGAGTAGCCCAGGGCATCAGGGAGCCTTTAATCCTGCAGTCTCATCAGACAGCCCTCCCTGCCCCTGGGCACTGCTGCACACAGCTGAGGGTATCACAGAACCACAGAGTGTCAGGGGCTGGAAGGGACCTCCAAAGCTCATCTGGGCCAGCCCCCCTACCAGAGCAGATCAGACTGGAATGCATCCAGATGGTTCTTGAATATCTCCAGAGAGGGAGACTCCACAACCTCCCTGGGCAGCCTGTTCCAGTGCTCTGTCACTCTCACAGTGAAAAAAATTCTTTCTCAGGTTCACACGGAACCTGCTCTGCCTCAGCTTCCACCCATGGAAGCAGAGCACTGTCCAGCTCACCTGGGGCACTCCCAGGAGGTCTCAGGATGCTTCCCTACAAGGTTTCCCACTACAGTGCAAAGAAATAGGCTCAAGCCATGAAATGTCTCAGTGGAGAGTACTTAAAATCCATTTCCAGCCACTCTGCAGCTCTCCCACTCCATCTCACACTGCACACAGCAGCTCAGCCTCCCTCTCCAGCCTCCCAGGTGCCAACTGTAATGCATCCTTGTGGCCCAAAAGCTTTAATTTCACACAGGCCTGGCTCTCTAGTTAGGAATGAAACAACTAATCCCAAGTGCTGCCACAGCATTCAAGGATTCTACCCAGACAGCTGCCTACTTACAAAGGTCCTTTCTCAGTGCCAGGTAAGCAGGACCAAGACAGAAAGTAAAGCAGCTGCTTAGTAACTGGCCTAGAGCAGACACCAGATTCAATCAGGAACCAAGGGAGAGTTTGATTCACAAGGGATCAGTCAGGTTTTAGGCCCACAAAATCATTCCTTCTGCTAGCAAGAAGCCCCCCAGCCTTCACAGTGAGGACACTACCTTGGTGCTGCCCCCCAACAGAGATCAAGTTGAACATGGGAGGAGATGGACACCTCTGGGCCACTGCTCGCCTGTGGAGGAAGAGGAAAGGAGCTCAGCACCAATGTGCCCAGGCCACCAGTGCTGGCTCACAGCCAGCTCTCAGCCTGCCACTGTGTGGGCTCAGGCACTTCTTGGGTAACACTGGCAAAGAGAATTAACCCTTCCTGGTAGGGCAGGGCTACAGGTAAAGGTGTTCTCTCTCAGAGAACTCCTACCTGTACAAAGTGGTTTGTCAGCTTACATCTGCTTAGTACTTGAAAGAATTTCAAATCAGAAGCTGAACCCCAACAGAAATCACTTGAAAATGGAAGAGAAGCATTAACTTACAGGAACTGCCCCCCCTGGGAGAAGCCCATTGCATTGTAGCCTCCTTTCAGGTGAGGGTCCCCTGCAAGCTGGCTGCACACCTCTCTCACTTGGTCGTTTGCATTCATAAAGAAGCTGTTCTCCATATCCTGAAATCAGAGTATACATCTTGCACCTCTGCAGGGGCAAGTTCTGCTTTTGAAAGAGGACCTCAGCTTTCACACTACAAAATTCAAGTCTTGAGACTTCTCTTCACCACCTCTTTGTTCCTGCTTTGCCTGGCAGAACCATCTCAGGAGGAAGAGTTATTTCCCCAAATCTCCTGACAATTTGAGTCCCTTCAGACCCTTCTATATAAAGCTAAAAATTCAACTCCCATCTTCTCCAGACCCTGAATAATAACACAATCTGCACAGTATCCTGAAAAACTATTTAAAGATATTCCACAGAGCTACATAACAATGTCCAAACCCAGGAAGGCACAGAGGAAATTTGTGTCTTCAGTACAGTGAAGATCAGACAGAGAACAAACAGCTGCAAATGGCAAAAGGATGGCAAGGGTTAAAGCTCTGCTCTACCACAGCACCTTACACAACCCTTTGTATTACTTGGAACGATTAGAGAGTGTTAATCACTGGATTTGCATATTAATCCAATTTAGACTAGGGATTTGGTTTCTCCCAGTTCTTTTCTGCAGGTATTAATTAGACTTTATTGGTTTCTACCTGTCAAAGCTGTTTTACCTCATGAAGAATTAAAAAAAACCAAAACAAACACCAGGGAAAGCACAACACAAGCCCGTGTTGAATGGTATTAACAGCACAGGCTGCAGGAGCTATCACACCCTCAGAGGCGCCGCCCTGCCCGGCAGAAACACGAGTGACAGCAGAGTTACCTGTATCAGGTTGCTTCCAATTTTCAGAGACAGGACATAAATCCCCGGTATTCTCTTCTCCACTATTTTCTTAATGTAGCCCATGCTCTGCGGATTGCAGCAGCTGTCTCCTGCGGAAGGGTCGGAACCATCATGCCACCGCCCAGACCCTCACCTCGCCCCCACCAGGACCTCAGCTGCAGCAACGCGGTCAAGGAAATGCCAAAGTACAGAAGGGCCCGGACGAGGAGTGTCACCACCTCACAGTCTCCGCGATCCGGAGGAGGCGAAAGGCAGAGCGCAGCCGGGGCCAGCCCTGCGAGCTCCCATTGGGCCTGCTGGGGGCCCAACCCGGCCCCAGGCCAGCTAACCCCCGCCCGCAGAGCCGTGAGCAGCGGATCTGCCCCGCGCCCCGCTGCCAGTCTCGGCTCACCCATGCCGTGCCAGATCACCAGGGGGACGGCAGCAGCCGCACAGCCCAGGTTCAGCCCCAGCAGCATCACCACCGCCGCCCTGAGCGCCGCCATCTTGAACGGGCACATGACTTGCGCAGCACGCGGCAGGCGCCGGGGCTGGGCGGGAACCCGGAAGGGGCGGGGCCTAGCGGCGGCAAGGCAATGCGCAAGTTCTCAGTGGGTCACAGGTTCGAGCCCCAGGGAGGGGCCTAGCGGCGGCAGGGCAATGCGCAAGTTCTCACTGGGTCACAGGTTCGAGCCCCGTCGCCACTCCATCCCCTTAGGTACTGGAAGTCCCGACCCAGGCGATTCACTACCTCGCTCCTCCCCTCTGGGCTGGGGGAAACAACTCTCCCTGTACGTGAGCTGTCCTGGCAGGGCGGGACGGGACAGGACAGGACAGGGGAGGAATCTCGCTTTACAACAGCCGAGGGAGGGCAGGAGGTACCCTTGGGGTAGGAGCAGGCTGGGGTGAGGATCCCCACCGCGGCTCTGCCACTATCTTGTGAATGAGTGTTATAAACCGTGGGTGCAAATAAGGCCGTCCCGGGGTGGTTTAAGGCTGCTGTCAATCTCTGCACTCATAACGAGCCTGTGTCCTCTCGCGGTGCTGGGAGGCAATGGCAACAGTCACTGCCCGCACCCCGCTGCCTGCAGCACAGTTGACCCTGCCCTCACCCCGTGCCCATGAGAAGGAGCACTGCAGTGTGAACAGATCCTAAGTGGGATCCGTGAAGAGCTGGTAGAGCTGGCTACCAGCCGAGTTCTGTAAGGAGCCTGCAGCCACCTCCAGCCAAGCTATTCTGAGGTCAATCAATCAATAAGGTCGTAGAGAGTTGTTACTTTTTAACTACAGATTCTCACGCCCTCTGCACAGAGGCTCCTGACACTTTTCCCCCTCTTTGTAATGGGACAAGCTGATTATTCATTCCTCCTTCGTCCCCTTTTTGAAGCAACTGGGGCAAAAAATAAGTGAGGGTATTACAGAGTTCAGCCTGGCAGCCCTGAGCACAGTCTGGGAGGCAGGGAAGGGGATAAGCAGGGAAAGCCTTGAGCTGGTGCCATCCTTACTGAGAGAGCCTCATTGCAAGCACTCAGCCCAGGATGTGGCCACTGAAAGAGATGTTTGGACCCCCAAATAAGTGAAAATTTAACTCTCCTCCTTCAAGAGAAGCTGTATTATGCTCTGCTACCAGCTGATCACAGCAAGGAGCTGGATGCAACTCCTCCATTGCTCCAGGCTAAGTCAAAATTGTGCAAAAAGAGGGTCCAGACCCAGGCAGAGACCTGAAACCCACAAACGCTTCCGCGGAAGAGTGAAGTGATAGTTCCTAGGCCTGGTTCAAGGAACTCAAGGGTATGGGTGCAGGAGAAGCTCTGTGAGCCAGGCTTAGGTAAGCTACACTAGACAGCTCATGGGAGTGGAGGATTTCCAATACCTTTTGGTATGAGATTTCCCAGTAGTACTGCTGCAGCTCATCCCTCCTGCCCTCAGCAGCAGCCTGGGGCTCCTGGCAGACCCCAGTACCCACCACCATCTGGCCCTGGGGCATTCCGGGACCCTCAGTTGCCGAGCAACAGGCAGCGGCGCAGCTCCGTCCTCCGGCCGCTAGAGGGAGACAGCGCCCGGGCCGCGCCCTTCCGCGCCTTCCCATAAGAGCCCGCGGCAGCGCCTAGCTAGTCTCTTCCCCGCCCCCATCATGGCGGTGAGTGGCGGTGCCTCTGGGCCTAGGCTGGCCTGTGCCGACTCTATCTGTCGCCATCCGCCCTTGGCGCGGCTCGGCTGGGCTACGGGAGGCAGGGAGGGAGAGCTGCGGGGCCCGTACGGGCAGGGAGGAGCCGGTGGGCCGCCCTGGGGATGCGGCTGCCATGACAGGCCGCGGCCTACCCTATGGAAGGGCTGCCGTAGTGGTGCTTGAGAAGGGACCGCGGCGCTGACGTTCGCCTTTGGGCCCGGTGTCAGGCTCCGGAGCGGCCTAGTGAGGCATCTTCCGGCCGCCGGGGCGAGCGGTGGGGCTGTTTCGCAGGTGCCCACTCCTTAACCCCTGTGTCGTTTCTCCGCAGCAAGACCAAGGTGAGAAGGAGAATCCCATGCGAGAGCTGCGCATCCGCAAGCTCTGCCTCAACATCTGCGTTGGGGAGAGCGGCGACAGGCTCACCCGGGCGGCCAAAGTGCTGGAGCAGCTGACGGGCCAGACCCCTGTCTTCTCCAAAGGTGAGGCTGCCGAGCCAGGCTGGGGGGCTGCAGAGGAGCAGTTCTGTCTGCTCGTCGATTTTAGTAGCGGTCTGTGGGTGGTTTTCTTCCCTTTCTGGAGCGTGCAGAAAGTGAAATGGCAGAAGAGGCTGCTTGGCAGCCAGGGGAGGTCTGGTCTGTCTTGGGCCTTGTTGGGACCCTTAAATATTCAGGTGCTGGTGGTCCTTTCTGTCAAGTCAGTTCTTCCCCCAGACTCAGGTGGTTGCTCTGCTTGCATTCTTGTGGAGGCATGTGTGGTTGCCTTGTCTTTTTTTTTTTTTTTTTCATTTAAAGTAATTTTTTTTTGGCCCTTTGAATTAATTGGGATGAAACTTCTTTGGCTAGCTTCTAAGTGTACCTCTTGCTGCCTGCAGCACGATACACTGTGAGATCCTTTGGAATCAGAAGGAATGAGAAGATTGCTGTTCACTGCACGGTTCGTGGGGCCAAAGCTGAGGAGATTCTGGAGAAGGGGTTGAAGGTGAGAAGTTGGCTGGCCTGGATCTTTGAATGGAGTGAGGTGTGGTTAGAAATGCTGTGCCTGATATGCTTTGGGGGATACTGAGGGTTAGGAGAACAGTTCTGCCAGCTAGAGGGGCAGCTCTGTGTTGTTGGGCTGTTTGGAGGCTGCTTCATCCTTATTTGAGAGCTGGTGGGTGCAGCTGCTGCTTTCTTTAGGGTTTCTGTCTTTGATTTGTGAGCTGGCTCTGGGAGCAAGAAATTTGCTTTCAAGATTTAGTAACCTGTAAGCAAGTTGGAGGTCTGAGAGCAGTTGAAACAGGCATTTTTACTCTGATTACAGTCAGTAGTAAAACAGTGATTGCAACAAATGTTTCAGGTGCGAGAATATGAGCTGAGGAAAAACAACTTCTCAGACACTGGGAACTTTGGCTTTGGAATCCAGGAACACATTGACCTGGGGATTAAATACGATCCCAGCATTGGAATCTACGGCTTGGACTTTTATGTGGTGCGTATTCCTTGCTTCCTTGCAGCTCCTGGGCTTGTGGGAAAGCTCTGGAAGGACCCTGGGATGATAACTGGCTCACAGGAACTTGCTGCCTAGTGGTGGAAGATGGAAAAGTGCCAGCACAGTCCAAGTCTGACCAGAGACTGCCAGGGTTGCCATAAAGTCCCTGGTGTATGGCATATCTCAAAAACCTTCTTGGGGAAACAAATTGTGTGGCCCTTGCTGGTGCTTCTGGGACAATGCTGGAGCAGTTGTGCTGGGTTTGGGGAGAGGAGAGAAGCAAGGGCTGTGGGAATGCTGTGTGGAAGAGGGGCTCGTTGCTGGGGGTGTCTTCCTGCTTGCAGAGGGCTGGAGGTGGTCGTGGAGCAGTGGTGGTGGCTGGTGTGTGAGAGTTTTGTTCTGCAGAGAGAAGCTGTTACATGATGTGTTGGCAGTGCTGCTTAGTGTGTCTCTTCTGGAGAGCTGAGGCCTCTGGGTATGGAACTGTCCACACATGTTTGAGTTTCTCTGAGTCGGTGGATGCACTGTCAGTGTCCCACCTAGGAGCCATCCCTGTCGGTTTGGCTGTTCAGCAGTTACTCTGTTTTCAGTTTGCTTCAAGGCTGTAAGAGCTAAGGAGCTCAGGCTAGAATGTGGCTTGGCTAACAAAGCCTTGCTGGTGTGGGAATCCCAGCTCTCCATCCTAGAAGAGGGTTAAGTTGAATAAATTAAGTGAATGCCTCTAATGAAAGGTGCTGTGGGTCTCATCCTGCAGGTGCTGGGCAGGCCTGGGTTCAGCATTGCTGACAAGAAGCGCAGGACAGGGAACATTGGAGCCAAGCACAGAATTGGGAAGGAAGAAGCCATGCGCTGGTTCCAGCAAAAGGTAAAGGTTCTTTGGCTATGTCCCAGGGGGTTCCTAGCAAGTGGCAGGAAAGTGCCTCTGTGGAAGGGCTGGCACAAGTCCTTGGGCAGGAGGAGACCCTGGTCACTGAGATTATTGACTTCTGCTGCACTAGGGTAACTGGGGTTGTGTTTGAGCATCAGCATGGTTCATGCCCCAGTTTGTGCATGCTGAACTGAAAGAGCAGCTCTTGCAGCTGTAAACCTGTCTCCTGCAGGTTTTGGATAATAAGAGGCAAGGCAGGGTGATGATCTTGGTCTCTGACACAGCTCCTTGAGTCCAAGTAAAACCAATTCTTGGATTCATCTATCCATAGCTTACAGAGAGATTGGGTAATGAATTAGAGATGCACAAAGCTTGATTGGAAATGCTGAGAGATGGGGTCTGTGGATGGGGACAAGTGTGGTTCTGGTCAGATTAATCTCCAAGGATGGAGCTGCTTGTTTTGCTGGGCTGATGTGAAGAGTTTAAAGCCCCCCTTGGATGCTAAGTGCAGAGCAGGAAAGGGGAAAGGGCAGTTAGCTGTGGGACAAATGAGCTTCCATGGTAGTGCTGGCTGGCTCAGAATGACTCTAGTGACGCAGTTTTTTGCACCTCCACCTCATGATACTTTCTGACTTGGTTCTTCTGTGTGTTTGTTTCACAGTATGATGGCATCATCCTTCCTGGGAAGTGAGCAGTTCCCCTTAACCCAAAAAAAAAAACCAAATAAAATTTTCTAACTCCTAAATGCTATTGGGAATTTTCTGTGGGGACTCTTCAAAGGGAAGCCAAAAGAAATGGCAGAGTCATGCTCTGATCAAGGAGCCCTAAAACCAGAATGTGGCTGAGGGATCTTTGTGCAAGCAGAGAGATTCTGGTTCATACCCTCCAGAAGGCTGCCTCCAAGGTCTGCTGCTTCAGCCTCCATGGCCGTGCAGTGGAAGCTGTTGGAGCTGCTGCTGTCCAAACCATCCAAGTGATCGAGATGTTCGACCTCTAGCAAAGCAACTTCCAGCATCACTCGTCCATAACTCCAGTGCCCAGACCCCAGTTTAGAGAGGTGACAACAGCATTCAGCAGCTCCTGTGGGCCTGGTGTGGAGCCCAGCATCAAGGCTGGCCAAGCTGCTCTCGGGGAGCCTTCTTAACTCCTTGTGGAAAGCTCAGCAATGCAGCTGGCTTCCTCTATCCTCTGTCCCCCCCACTCAAGAAAGAATCAAGCAGAGATCTAACTGCATTATCTCATACAAGCAGAAAGGAGCTGTGAGAAGTTTGGGACTCATACTGATCTGTCTGGAATCTTGCCTGTCCCCTTTGGGCACCTTTGACAGAGCCAGTTTGAAGCATATTTTCATCTTGCTCCAGCATCTGGCTGAAAGAGAGCAGAGCAACCTTTACTACCTGCAGTTAAAGTGGGACATCACTGCTGCTTCTGATCAAAACACCACTCCAGTGACTTGAGAGGGAGGTTTTTCCACAGGTCAGTCCTGGCTGCTGGATTGGTTTGAAGAGATTTCAAGGAGCCTAGACAGAAAAGAGAAAAGCAAGGGTTTGGGTTTCTTTTTGTGTTTTTTTTTTCTAGCTCTAAGCTTCCCTTTAGAGGGATAGTAGTTGGCTTCACATTCTTCAGTGCTAATCTCAGTCCTGCACTCTATTACTGTGCTATCAGCAGAGCAGGGTGATGCTGTGTTCAGAAATTTATGGCAGGCTTCTCCAATATCTAACCAGAGTCCTCCTCTAAGTGCCAGTGCACCCAGCCCCGGGTTCAAAGAGTGAGTCATAGCAAACACCAAGATAGCCTGGAAAGGAACCTGTACAACATATCTCTGAGCAGTGTTTTGCTGCCAGTAATTCCCCCAGCCCCATTTTAGCAAACAAGGCCTTCCCCATGCCATTATTTCCATTACTCAGCAGTTCCTGTGCCCCATGCAAGGTCTCTGCAAATCCTGCCAAGCAAGCCCTGCTTCTCCATGACTCAGCCACAAGCTGGGTCTGCTTCTTACCTTGCTATTAAGACTGATTAGTCCAAGGGGAGCTCTGGGCAGCACAGGGCTCTGCAGACTGAGACACAGACCCTCAGCTTTCCCCACATGACATTCTTCTCCCTCCCAGCCAGCTGACACTTCTACATTTACAGCAGGTTTTTGGGGTGATGTGAGGACGGCAACCCTCAGCCAAGTCCCAAGGGACGTTGGAAAGGGCTGGATTCAGGTAGCATTGCTTTGGCCAGGAGCATCATTGCAGCCAGCATCAGAAGGCAGTAAAACCAAGGCTGGGCATAAGGGCCTGGTCGCTGCCAAGGGTGAGGCAAAAAGGAGGCAGCTAAAGTCCTGGCTCCACTCCAGGGGGATCCACTGAGTCATCTGGGGATGAGCTGGGGGAACGTCGCCCTGCTGATGCCTTTCCTGCTTTCCTGAAGGAGAAAAGGGGACAGCAGCTCTGAGCCCCTGGCCTGGGCAGATGCTGCCCTTCTTAGTTTGCCTTTAGCCACAAATCAATCTAAAAAGCTTCTTTCCACTCACTCCCGACAGCAGTGGCAGAACCGTTAGCTGTCACAAGATACTGGGAATAGATATGGAGCCACATTTACCACAGGAAAGACTGTTCTGGCGGCGGCGGGCCCGGAGGTGGCTTCTCCGCTCCAGCGAGGGGCGGCAATGGCTGTGGCGCTCCCCTCAGCAGTGCGCTACCAGCACTCAAGATGGCGCTGCCAGCCTCCGCTGCCAGGCTCCAGGATGGCAGCCGCCGACCTCTGCCCTCAGCCGCCATGGTCGCCAGCGGCGGGGGCAACAGCTGCGCGACTTCCGTTTCCTGCCCGCAGCCAAGATGGCGCCGGCGGTGGGGAAAGGTTGTGTGGCCAGCGGGCGGTGAAGCTGCTTCCGCCGCCGCGGCCTCTCCAGCAGTAAAAATGGCGGAGTCGGTGCTGGAAGTTGTGGGGAAGCTGCAGTCGCGGCTGGCGGGCAGCTCGGAGCCCAAGAAGGTAATGGTGCCGGCGGCGCGGTCGGGGCTTGCTCTCCGCGACAGGGGCTGTGCGGCGGTTCTGGGGGTCGGGAGGGCCCGCACCATCCCGCAGGAGGCACGGGGAGCGGGGCCGGGCCGGGGCCTGTCCTTCGCCTGGAATCCCCCGACCGAAGTTTCCTGCCCGGCCGGGGCCGCGGGCCGCGGAGCAAAGCAGGCGGTCGGCAGCGGCGCGGAGGGCAGGCGCGGGGAGTCGTCCCTGGTGGCAGCGCTCCGCGGTGCTGCCAGCCGGGGCTGGGCTCGCACACCCCTGCTGCCCAGCGGCAGATCCGCCGCGGCGTGCCGGGGCCCTTGTGTGGGGTCCAGCCGTGGTACGTCGCCGGGGTGCGGTTTGCGGGGCGAGCGGGCACCGGGAGAACTTACCGGAAGAGTCTTGCTCTGGTGACGTGTTCATGGTGGAGGAGCCGCGGAGCGAGGTGACAGGGACCACAGCCCTGCCGTGGGACCGGGCAGCGCCGGGACCTTGCCAGGGCCACCACGATCGCTAGGGAGTTGGAGCGAAAGCCAGACCCGGGTGCCCTCTCAGGCCCCGGGGAAGCTGCTTGATGCCCACTCGCACATCTCCACGAGGGAAGGTGTCCACTGTTGCGATGAAGCTGCTGCGCGGGTGCTGCCCTGAGCTGCGCTGGTGCCTGAAGCTGTTCGGATGCGTCCGTGGCAAACAGCAGCTCTCCTGCTGGGCACCAGGGTTCAGAGCTGCTGCTTTCAGCCGAAATTCAGAATCGGGGTCGAGCCCAGGTGTGGGCCCAGCACGTGCTGTTACCCCACTCTCTAGGATGTGGCATTGAAAAGGAGACCTTCTTCTGTGACTGTTCGTGGGTGTTTGGCTCATGTTTCCCTTATTTCAGGTGAAAGAGGAGACAGTGAGGGCTGTGCAGCCACTCTGCACTTGGTTAATTCTGTTTTAGCTGAGGCAGACTCCTGCAGACTCCACTCACTTTCCAGGACTGCCCACGAAGAAGCATGGACACAGAAGTGCTCAATTGCTGGCCCTATGAAACAGAGGCTCCTGCACCCAGCTCCAGCCTAACTGGAGGAGATGTGATGTGAGGATCAGGTTCCTCTTCACAGCCTTTCAGCCAAGATCAGAGCAGGGTTTAACTGGAAGACTTGGGGCACTCTTTGCTGCCTCTTTCTCCAGCCTCCTCATGGTGTTGTCATTTCCTTTTTCTGTCGATCCTCCTCAGTTTTGCAAGGGGAGGGAGAAGAGGTTAGCATCCACAAGCTCTAACCAGCAGGACAGTGGCTTGAAACCTTTTCCCTCCCTTGGCACAAAGCCCTCTGACCTCCACTCTTTCTCTTGTTGATACATTTTCAACTGTATCTTTGGAAGAGTTAAGAGTTTCTAGTCTTGGGTTTAGCTGCCCTGGTGGTGTCTTGATAGGTTGTATCTGCTGAACTCGTTCCTATGGAGGAAACCACCCTGTGGCTCTCCTGCAGTAACTGTTGCCACTGCAGTTCTGGAGCAGCTACAGCTTTACCCTGTCAGCAGGGCAAACCCTGGGCACCTTTGGGTGCTACCCACACTTTGAGTGGTTTAAGGAGTGTGTGGCCAGCAGCAAGTTAAGGGAGGTTCTTCTCCCACTTTTCTCTTCCCTGGTGAGGCCACATCTAGAGTATTTACTCCAGTTCTGGGCTCCCCAGTTAAAGAGAAAGAGAACTACTGGAGAGAGTCCAATGGCCAGGGGTGTCCTGGGGGGCATTCAGGAGACTCTGTCCAGCAGGTCCAGTGAGGTCCTCCAGCCCCTCTACTCTGCCCTGGTGAGGCCACATCTGGAGACTTGTCCAGGTCAAGAGGGACAGGGGACTGCTGGAGAGAGTCCAGCAGAGGCCACAAGGGTGCTGAGGGGCCTGGAGCAGCTGTGTGAGGAGCAAAGGCTGAGAGCCCTGGGGCTGAGAGCCTGGAGAAGAGCAGCCCCAGAGGGGAGCTGAGCAATGCTCAGCAAGATCTAAAGGCTGGGGGGCAAGAGGATGGGGCCAGACTCTTTCCAGCAGTGCCCAGCAACAGGATGAGGGACAATGGGAACAAACTAGAACCCAGAAGGTTCCCTCTGAACATGAGAAGAAAAGTGTTTGGTGTGAGGGTGGTGGAGCTCTGGAGCAGGCTGTCCAGAGAGCTTGTGGAGTCTTTTTCTCTGGGGAGATTCCAAACCTGCCTGGGAAGCCTGCTCTGTGTGCCCCTGATTTAGCAAGGGCTTTAGACAGGATGATCTCTAGAGGTCTTTTTTCAATCCTCACTATTCTTGGATTCCCATCTTTGGGTTTTTGTTTTGTTTTGGCCTTGGTTTTTGAAATATTTGATCAGTAATGTGTCAGAATAACATTTGCTCACTCTCACTGCACCACTCTGTACTGCCCTGCTGAGAGGTGTTCAAGTATTAGTGGCACTTTGGGGTGAAAACTGGGCTGTTGGCACAGAACTCTGAGTGAAATGTAATGGTTTGGAAGCAGTCTCCTTTTTTTCCCAGCAGAGAAGGTAAAAGGTCTGCTGCAGGAGTGGGGCAGGAGAGGAAAGGAAACTTGAAAGACAGAGATAGAAGGGGCCAGGCTGTGCTGTGGTAATTTGATATTGGTGCTGGTGGTGCTGTAACAGTCTGCCTGACTTCTAGGAAAAGAAAACCACCCACCCATGTCAAACAAAGCTTTACTGCAGCTGAGTGAAGGTTTCATGATTTGCATTTTGTGGTGGATTGACTGAAACTCTGCCCTGTGCTGGGGTGGTTTTGAAGAGCTTGCTGGTCTGGGCTTCACTTTGTGTCTGGCAAGGTAGGAGCTTTGTGCTCTGTCTTCTGCCTAGTTGCTTTGTTTTTTTTTTCCTCAGAGGACTTGAAGGATCACAGAATGGTAAGGGTTGGAAGGGACCTCCAGAGATCATCCAGTCCACTCCCCACACCAAAACAAAGTCACCTAGGGTAGGTCATGCAGGAACAACATCCAGATGGGTTTTGAAATTCTCTAGAGAAGGAGACTCAGATCTTGGTTGTTTCAGAAATGAGCTGCCAGGTGTGAGTCTGCTTGGCTGATTTTAGCTGCAGGCAGTGGAGTGTGTGCTCCATCAGCTCCTCTCCACAGGAAACACAACTTGGTACAAGCCCTGAAGCTGTGCACCTCGTGCACTTGGCTCTGTGGTCTGCAGAAGTTGCAGGCAAAGTGAGGTTTTGCTGTGCTGTATGAACACAGCTCCTAAATGTAGCCCTGCTTGGGTATTGCCAGGCTTGTGTGGCACTGGGATAGCATCAGTGAGCAGTGCCAGTAAGTTCTGAGTCTTACAATACATTGATCACAGCAAGGAAGTCCTAAATATAATGGAGATGGGGCAGTGCTGTGCTTCTGCTCAAGCCTGAGGAGGATTTTCTCTCTGAAAGTCACAGCACTCTTCAAATAGGTTAAAAGAACTTGGAAGGGAACCTCTAAACCTCTCTGATCCTTGCACGAGGCAAGTGGGGATGACTGGAGTAGCTTAGGCCAACTGTGCTAATTTGAGCATGAGCACAGTGCTTTAAAGAGATCTTCTGGATCAGGGAGAGCCCTTTGTATGGCATATAGCACAGCCCTGCTGACCCAGGCCTGGGCAGTATAGGGGCTATAATAATGGGAACGCTGACGAGGCTGCTGCGTGGCTATAGCTGAGCTGTGGGAAATGATGTGAGGGGCAGCAGTGCTGCTGGCAGTTGTGTACTGCCATGGGCTGCAAGGCAAAACTTGGTGGACATCTTGGTGAGGCTCAGGGGACACCTCACTGCTCTCTACAACTACCTAAAAAGAGGTCGTGGTCAGGTGGGGATTGGTCTCTACTGCCTAGTATCAAGTGATAGGATGAAAGAAAATGGCCTCGAGTTGTACCTGAGGAGGTTTAGGTTGGGTGTGTAGAACAATTTCTTTGCTGCTAGAGTGATCAGGTGTTGGAACAGGCTGCCCAGGGAGGTGGTGGAGTCACCACAGAATGGGAAGATTGGAAGGGACCTCAAAGCTCATCCAGTCCCACCCCCCTGCCATAGGCAGGGACACCTCCCACTAGCACAGGGCACTCAAGGCCTTGAACACCTCCAGGGAGGGAGCATCCACAACCTCCCTGGGCAACCTGTGCCAGTGTCTCACCATGCCTGGAGGTGTTCAAAAATGTGTAGATGTGGCACTTTAGGACATGGTTTAAAGGCCATGAGTGGTATGAGGCAATGGCTGGGCTGGATGATCTTGGCAGCCAAACCAATTCTATGATTCTCTGATAAGAGATGTCCCAAATCACCTCCAAGTGTGTCCCCTTCACCTGCAACCTGTCCCTGGGATGCAGGTTGGAGAGGACTCCTCTTCCCTTGCTGGTCCTTGGAGCAGCTGTGTGTGGGGAGGAAAATATCTTCCACTGTGTGGGGAGGGGAAGGGAGAAGAGTGGCTGTGGATCAGTCACCTTCGTGGAGCTGAGAGGAGAGCACTGAGAGAGCAGAGGGTCTACAGAGGGGATCTGTCTTCCCTCTGACACCTTTAAGAGCATCTAGAAATCTTTCTTCTCTCAGTGTCTCTCTTGCAAAACTTCAGGAAGGACTCCTGAATGATTTTTTTTTTTCTTTCCCCCACCTCCTCTCAACAAGTGATGTGTTTCTCAGCACCACCTCCCAGAGTCACAAGCTGCCAAGTCTGATCCTCCTCTTGCTGTGCAGCAGAGCTCTGTGTGTCTGCTGCTGTGCTTCAGGCCAGACCTCAGAGTGAAGGAAGCAGTAATATTTGAGTTTTCAGACTTTCAGGTGGGCCCTTAGAGGCAGAGAGGTGACAATTTCTTTATGGTTGGCCCTGGTGTTCAGCTCCTGGGGAGCTTAACTTGGAGCAGACAGCAGCTGTCTGCCGCTTGAATCTCTCTACCAAGCTCTCGTGGAGTGTGGAATTTGCTTCCTTTCTGATCACAGTGTGACAAGTCTGAACACTTTCCTTCTTGTCTCTGCAGCTGCTGAAAAGTCTGAAGAGGCTGGCTGAGCTCCCCATCACAGTTGACATCCTTGTGGTAAGAGCTGTGAAATCTCTCATGCTCCCATCCTAGCTGTCGAGCCCCAGGGGAGCTGCCTGCCCTGCAACGAGGTGTGCCGCTATGGCCACCTGCATGGGGTCACAGGCATGATTTGATTCTAGAGGTTGCAGGCACAGGGAAGGAGCTTGTCAAGCAAGGGTGAAGCCATGGTGGGCAGTTTGTCACCAGTGGCTCTTCCAAAGGCTTAACACCTGGCTGGGGTATTGAGGTGGAGCAGTTCTTAATGCTAACTGAATCTGCGTGAAATTAGGAAGTGCTTATCCTTAAAATTATGAATGACTTCTGCCCTCAAGCTTACCAACAGTCATGGTAAATGCTGAGCTGGTTAATTAATACAATTCATTAAGTGTTTGAGGCAGAGTTTAGTCTTCTGTTGATTTGGAGAACTGCAATATCTTTGCTGCAAGGTAGTGGAATCTTATTTCTTACCTAGCAGCAAGAGGTAGCAGGTTGATCTTACTCCTTTTAGCAGAGGTGAGGCTGCTGACTGTTTTGCTGAGATGGGTTCATGTCTTGGCTCTCTCCTGAAGGAAACAGGTGTTGGGAAGACTGTGAACAGTTTGAGGAAACATGAGCTTGTAGGAGACTTTGCCAAGAACCTGGTAGCCAGGTGGAAGAAGCTGGTGCCGGTGTCCCAGGAGGCAGACAGGTGAGTGAGCCTGCTCAGGTATCTCCAAGGCTGAGCTTTGTTCTGTTTTTTTTGCAGTGGAGATCATCAACTTCTCTGACCAGGGAAACAAAGGTGAAGGCTCTGGGTGAACTTGTAGCACAACTCTGCATGGGGTTTTGCCTTCTCATGGCCTAAGCCTCTGCCAGCTGCTGTTGGCTGCAGTCTGGCTGAAAGCAGAGGCTGGGTCTCAAGAACTTGCAGTTTGCTGAAGAGATGAAGATTAGATGTCCCAGAAGTGCCCTTAACGAGGCGAGAGATGCAAGCTGCTTGTTTCCCATTTTATGATGCTAAGCAGAGGAAGCTGTAGGCCCAAGTGAAGGAAATGGCTTGCTTTGAAAGCAGGTTTTGGTGTGGCAGAGTCCTATGGAGGTGGAAAGCTGCTGCTCACAAGCAGGCTGTGGTCTGAGCTGTGTGGAGCCCAGCAATGATCAGCTGGTTTAGATGTGGGTGCTAAAGACTCAGTTATTCATCAGCACTTCAGTGCCTGTGGTCTCCCTGCCTGGTGAACTGGGGGACAGGTTTCCCATGGGTTCCACACAGGCAGGAATCTGTAGGCATGGAACTGTCACTGTATTCCTCTGTCTCAGCTTCCAGGGAACTCTGACAGCTCCAGACCTGATAAAAACCCTTCAGTCCTGCGCTGGAAAGGCACTTTCTAAATCCCTGAATGTTGCTCTGATGGTATTTTTGCCACCAAGCTACTAAAGACAACCTTAGTCTTCTGCAAGAGAGGTCCTCATCCATGTGGCTCTCTTCATTCATGTTGGGAAGTTTTAATCTTATTCATTTTGGTTTCTTAACCTTCCAGAAATAACCTAGAGGCTGAAGAGCGAGACTATGAGAGGAGCAGCTCCAGCAAGAGGCATCAGGAACCCTCCCTCAGAGAGGATGAGGAACCCGAGGAGGAGTATTCAGAACCCTTCCAGCCATCCTGCAGCCAGTCCTATAGCCCAGATCATAGGGAAAAGAAGTCCAAAAGGTATCCCAGGCCTGAGAGAGCTCATGAGACTTATGGCTACAGCAGCCAGGAGGGGAAGGGTTGGGGCAGATCTTCCCCAGTGCTCTCTTCAGATCAGGAGTACTCGGACTATGGACAAGCTGTGTCACCTGAGCCAAGCGAGAGCCCTCAGGACATGTACACAGACCCTTATGGCTCTGAGGAGCAGGAAGAACCCACAGTCTGCCAGCAGAAAGCCAGTAAAGGCCACAGCTTTCAGGAGAAGCTGGGGGCAGGCAGGGAGAGGAACCCTGGTGAGCTGTGTGAGAAAGGGAGCGCGAGTCGGAGCAAAGAGCACAAATCTTCTCACAAGAAGCAGCGGCTCGATGGCAGGGGGGAGGACAGGACCTCTGCCTTCAGCCCAGAAAGATTGCACAAGGCCTCTTTAAAAGAGCAGCTCCGAGAAGCTCCCGTGGCAGGGGGCAGTAAGGAGAAGCAGAAGGTGTCAGACAGCACAAAAAAGGAGAAGAACCGAGAAGGCAGCAGCTCCAAAAAGGAGAAACTGCACTCGGAGGAGTCTGTGGAGAACCACATCAAGAAACAAAAGCATCGAGACTCTGAGAAAAGCAAATCTGAAAAACCCAAGCTGGGCCTGGAAACTTCAAACACAGAGAGGGAGAAAAGGAAAGCTGAGAGGGACTCATCAAATAGGATCAAAGAAAAGGGCAGTTCTGGAGGCTTAAAATCCACGGAGGGGAAGCGCAAGATCTCCGAGGTGGACAAAAAAGCAGGTGGTGCTTCGAGCCTGGGGGAGGGGGAAGTGGAGGATGAATTTGAACAACCTACAATGTCCTTTGAGTCATACCTCAGCTATGACCAGCCCCAGAAAAAGAAAAAGAAAGTGGTCAAAGCCTCTGTGTCAGCTGGAGAGAAAGACCGAGGGCACAGCAAACAGAATGGATCCAAAGCCAGCGCCAACAGCTCCGGCTCCAGCCGGAAAAGTCCAAGCCACAAGCGAACAAGTGAGAAAAAGGCAGAGAAGAAACAACCAGAGCCTCCTAAACCAAAGAGGGTAAGGTTTGGAAGGATGTGACTGTTTGGGAGTTCCCTGCCCCCACCCTCCCACACACACTCTGTAAAAAATGACCCAGACTAGAACTCAGCCAGCTGGAAGTTCATAGAATCATAGAATGGGAAGGTTGGAAGGGACCTCAAGGATCAGCCAGTTCCACCCCCCTGCCATAGGCAGGGACACCTCCCACTAGCACAGCTCACTCAAGGCCTCATCTAATCTGGCCTTGAACACCTCCAGGGAGGGAGCAGTCACAACCTCCCTGGGCAACCTGTTCCAGTGCCTCACCACCCTCAC
>VWZE01012272.1:118773-132287 GCA_013396675.1 Eubucco bourcierii | reverse complement strand
AGGGGGGGGAAGAAATGCAATAGGCAAAACACTGCTGAGACATTGGAACAGGCTGCCCAGGGAGGTCATGGATGTCCCCTCCCTGGAGAGGTTCAAGGCCAGGTTGGATGAGGCCTTGAGCAACCTGGGCTGGTGGGAGGTGTCCTTGCCCGTGGCAGGGGAGGTGAAAGTGGATGAGCTTTAAGGTCTCTTCCAACCCAACCCATTCTATGAAAACCTTGTGTGTTAGAGGAGTGAAAAGACAGCACCTTCAGGCACAGCCTGAAGTGAAAGTGAGCTGGACAGGCTCCACTTGCTAAACATGCAGAACCCCTTTAGCTGTGAGTCAGCACAGGCCCCACTCTGACATGCAAAGACTGCATCTCCGCCTTCCCGCAAGGTTCCCTTCTCTCTCCTCTCAAGTCTTTCTGCTTCTCTGAAAGTGACCTTTTGGAAATCTCACTACTGCAGTATCACTCACTCAATCTGTTGGTCTCCAGAAATGGGGGAGAAAAGGGAGAAGTGGTGTTAGAGTGCAGCTGATCCTGAAGGATCAGAAGAAGACAAAACTTCCTTTGTGAGAGCCTGGAAAATGAGCACTGGTTCCTGTCCAGGCCCATTGCCACGTGAGTGCCAGGGTTTGGTCTAGAAACAGGCACTGTTGTGTGGGAAAAAAACCAACAAAACAACTTTACTGCTTTTTGCATCATTTGGAAGCAATTTGCTCTGTTCAAAGATTATAAAATCTTCACAGCACTTCAGAACTCCACTTGGCCATTCCTTTATATCCAAGCTGTGGGTTTCCCTCAGTTTGTGAGGTTCCTCTCTCCTCCACCACTGTTGTTTTGTTGTTTTTTGGGGGGTTTGGTTTTTTTTATGCAGGAGGTAGGAAAGAGAAGAGACAGTGTTGGGTAAATGAATGTCTGAGACCAAGGAAATCTTCCTGCAGCTTTTTTTATTTGTTTTGTGGGTTTTTTTATGCAGGAGGTAGGAAAGAGAAGAGACAGTGTTGGGTAAATGAATGTCTGAGACCAAGGAAATCTTCCTGCAGCTTTTTTTATATGTTTTTGGTTTTTTTTTTTATGCAGGAGGTAGGAAAGAGAAGAGACAGTGTTGGGTAAATGAATGTTTGAGATCAAGGAAATCTTCCTGCAGCTTTTTTTATTTGTTTTGTGGGTTTTTTTATGCAGGAGGTAGGAAAGAGAAGAGACAGTGTTGGGTAAATGAATGTCTGAGACCAAGGAAATATTCCTGCAGCTTTTTTTATATGTTTTTGGTTTTTTTTTTTTATGCAGGAGGTAGGAAAGAGAAGAGACAATGTTGGGTAAATGAATGTTTGAGATCAAGGAAATCTTCCTGCAGCTTTTTTTATTTGTTTTGTGGGTTTTTTTATGCAGGAGGTAGGAAAGAGAAGAGACAATGTTGGGTAAATGAATGTTTGAGATCAAGGAAATCTTCCTGCAGCTTTTTTTATTTGTTTTGTGGGTTTTTTTATGCAGGAGGTAGGAAAGAGAAGAGACAGTGTTGGGTAAATGAATGTCTGAGACCAAGGAAATATTCCTGCAGCTTTTTTTATATGTGTTTGGTTTTTTTTTTTTATGCAGGAGGTAGGAAAGAGAAGAGACAATGTTGGGTAAATGAATGTTTGAGATCAAGGAAATCTTCCTGCAGCTTTTTTTATTTGTTTGGGTTTTTTTTTTTTTCCCCTCTAGTTCTTTGCACTGTTAACCTGACTCTCTTCTGGCCAAAGCCCTTCAATGCTGAACAATCACAGAATCATAGAATGGTTTGGGTTGGAAGGGAGCTCCAAAGGTCACTTGGACCACCCAGTCCAACCCCCCTGCACTCAGCAGAGACATCCTCCACTAGAGCAGGTTGCTCAGAGCCTTGTCCAGCCTCACCTTGCAGATCTCCAGGGGTGAGGCCTCAACTACCTCCCTGAGCAGCCTGCTGCAGTGTTCCAGCACCCTGCTGGTGCAGAGCTTGTTCCTCACATCCAATCTCAATCTGCTCTGCTCTCATCTCAAACTGTTGCCTCTCGTCGTGGCCCTGCAGGCCTTTGCAAACAGTTTCCTTCCATCCTTCTTGTAGCCCCTTCAGGCACTGGAAGGCTGCTCTTAGGTCTCCCCAGAGCCTTCTCTTCTCCAGGCTGAACATCCCCAGCTCCCTCAGGCTGTCCTAGTAGCAGAAGTGCTCCAGCCCCTGATCATCTTTGTGGCCCTCCTCTGGACCCTCTCGATCAGGCCCTTATCCTTCCCACGTAGAAACTTTGAAGGTTAAAGGTGTGGATGGATCTTACTGGAGGGAGCTGCAGTGATTCAGGTCCTGGATTTTGACTTCTTTTATATGGACAACCTAGACAGAGCCACAGTGAACTGGCAGAGGTGCAGCCTCCCCTTGAGGCTAGTTCCTGGTGCAAGCTGATCACATCGAGTGCCTCGTTCAAAGTCTCAACCAAAATGCAGCTCAGTGCTGTTTGTGCACTGGCAGGGTGAAACATCCTCCTGTGTTCATGGCTCACTTGTATGTGTTTTCCTCCCAGATACTTCTAGATGTGGTACCAACGTTGCCAGACATCCCACTGCCACCCATCCAGGCCAACTACCGCCCTTTGCCCTCAATCGAGGCCATTAGCTGCTCCCAGACGAAAAGGAAAGGTACAGTGGGCAGGAAAATGGGGTTGAAATAGGCTGCAGACACTGTTTGTGGGAGGGAGTGGATGCTGGCTGGGCTCAGGTCTTTCTGTTGGGGCCTGGTGTCCTGCCTCTGATGTCTGGAGCTTGGGTTTCAGGCAAAAAGTGGCTTTTGTACCGCATGCAGAAATGAGGAAGATCCTTTGCTGAGCCTTCTTGAAGCTTGGACTTTGGATCTGCCCTTCCTGAGCTGGGTCACAGGTCTTTTAGAGAAGACTTGGCCCTTGGGGGTGACTCCATTTCGTTTCTGCTGTGCCATTTCTCAGGGTGGGTTTGTTCTCCTCTGTTCCCTTCTCACTGCAAGTCCTTCTCTCTGCAGCGGTGTCCTCGCCGGTGGAGGAGAGCGAAGCAGGTTTCACAGGCCGCCGCCTCAACTCCAAGATGCAGGTGTACTCGGGCTCCAAAACTGCCTACCTCCCAAAGATGATGTCTCTGTACCAGCAGTGCATCAGAGTCCTCAGTAACAACATTGACTGTAAGTGCAGCTCCTCTCTCCTTCCCTTCACCTTCCACTGCAGCTTTGTCCACTGCGTTTCAGGCTCTCGAGGCCTTTCCTCGGTGAGGGAGGAGCAGGATAAACCCCCTGAGGGAGGAGCAGGATAAACCCTCTGTTCATTTTGCCTCTCTCCCAGCAATCTATGAAGTGGGTGGTGTCCCTTTCTCTGTGCTGGAGCCAGTGTTGGAGAGATGCACTCCAGAACAGCTGTACCGCATCGAGGAATGCAACCATGTGAGTGCCTGGGCCCAGGGAAGGGACTGGGACGTGTGGAGGTGCAGCTCTGTCCTTAGCTGCAACAGCAGAAGAGCAAACAACAATGCTCTGTACAACAAGAAGTGGCTTCTGCCACCTGTGTTTGCCAGCTGCCCATCTCTTCTTCAAACCACAGAATGGCAGGGGTTGGAAGGGACCTCCAAAGCCTGGCTCCTTCCAGGAAGAGTTTTGAAGGTCTCCAGAGATGTGTTCCTGTATAGCCTGCTCCAGTAGGGAGTTTGGATCAGATAATCTTCAGAGCTCCTTTCCCAGCTCTCACCATTCCCTGATTCTGTGGCACTAACTGATCACAGAATGTTAGAGGCTGGAAGAGACCTGCAGAGATGATTGAGCCCAACCCCCATGCTAAGAGCAGGATCACCCAGAGCAGTCTGCACAGGAGTGCATCAGGCAGGTGTTCCTGTGCTGATCACAGAATTAATCAGGTTGGAAAAGACCTCTGAGATCGAGTCCAACCTAGCACCTAACACCTTCTAATTAACTACCCCATGGCAGTGAGTGCCTCATGTAGCCTCCTCTTCAACACCCCCAGGGATGGGCACTCCACCTCCCCAGGCAGCCCATTCCAATGCCAATCACTCTCTCTGGCAAGAACTTCTTCCTAACATCCAGCCTGACCCTGCCCTGGCACAGCTTGAGGCTGTGTCCCCTCCTTCTGTCCCTGGGTGCCTGGCAGCAGAGCCCAACCCCAGCTGGCTACAAGCTCCCTTCAGGGAGCTGCAGAGAGCAATGAGCTCTGCCCTGAGCCTCCTCTTCTGCAGGCTGCACACCCCCAGCTCCCTCAGCCTCTCCTCACAGGGCTGTGCTCCAGGCCCCTCCCCAGCTTTGGTGCCCTTCTCTGGGCACCTTCCAGCACCTCAACATCTCTCTTGCACTGAGGGGCCCAGAACTGGACACAGCACTCAAGGTGTGGCCTGAGCAGTGCTGAGCACAGGGGCAGAAGAACCTCCCTGCTGCTGCTGGCCACACTACTCCTGCTCCAGGCCAGATGCCATTGGCTCTGCTGCCCACCTGGGCACACTACTGGCTCGTGCTTAGCCACCTGTCAACCAGAAATGCTGAGGGAGAAGGGAGAGAAGGTCTCAGGAGGGGATCCCAGCTTAGAGGTGTGTTTGCTCCAGGTGCTGATCGAGGACACAGACCAGCTGTGGCACAACCACTGCCTGCGGGACTTCAAGAACGAGAAGCCAGAGGAGTTTGAGTCCTGGCGGGAGATGTACCTGCGGCTGCACGACGCGCGGGAGCAGCGCCTGCTGATGCTGGCGCGCAACATCGGCTCCGCTCACGCCAACAAGCCCAAAGGTCTGCCTGCCTTCTCTGCCCCAGCCCTCACAGAAGCATCAGGGAGTGCTGCCCAGGGGATGTCTTGCTGTGGGGAAGGTCTTTTGGAGTGGCTGACTTCGATCTAGGCCAGTGCAGAAATCGCTTAGCTCGGTTCTGCGTGCGGCGGCCTCCGCTTGGCAGGTTCTTGAGCTCATCCTGTAGTGGTGGTGTTGATGCAGAGTAGGCAGGGCAGGAAGATGTAGGGTTGTGGAGGTGTGCCCATGTTGGGCACCAAAATAAAAGGTGTGATGGTTTGGGAGTTACCCACACACACTTTGTAAATCCCCCCAGACTAGACTCAGCCAGCTGGAAGTTAAGGACTGAAGCTCTGCTTACAGCTCAGCACAATGTACAAGCAGAGATAGACACAACAGACAGGAATAGTTACAGACAGAGACAAGTGAAAGGCAATACAGAAACACAATCCCCCTCCCAGAAATCAGAACCCCCAGGAGGGGCTCCCAACCACCCTTCCACCTTCTTCCCACCCCTCTGCCTTACCCCAGGGTTTGCCTTACACGCAGGGTGAGTTTGGAGGATGGGCCAGGGGAGTTAGAAGCAGAGTGGTTAGTACTCAGCAGAGAGGAGAGGACAAGGCTCCCAGAGAGTGAGACTCTGTGTGTGTGTCTTATCTATGTTTGTGTTCTTGTTCTTATGCATCTCAGCAAGCCTATGAGTGAAGTAGACATCACCATTGTTTGACTTTCACAGCCTAGAATTTATTTCTTTTCATTAAAAATATTCCAATCAGCCTCAAACCAGCACAGGAGGCATCTCCTTGTTCTAGAGTAGCTTCTTCATGCTGGAGTTGAAGAATATCAGGGTGGGGGAAGCATTTTGGTGACCTGATCAATCTGATTTCTCACAGCCCAAAAGATTCAGACCTTAGGGAGGAGGCTGTCACCTGAGCCTTGGGGTAGATGGACTGAGGAGAGGTGGTTGGAGCTTGGTGTGGTAAGACACTGAGGAGCCTCCTTTCCAGGAAGCTGGATCTAAGCAGTGTTTCCCTCTGGCCTGTCACAGGTAGAGTGGCCAAAATGGCTTTTGTGAACTCTGCAGCAAAGCCCCCTCGGGATGTACGGAGGAGACAAGAGAAGTTTGGAACTGGAGGACCTCTTCTGCCAGAGAAGACCAAGTGAGTGCTTCTCAGTAGCACTTCCTGTTCAAGGCTTCTTTACCTGTGGGCTCCTGCCAGCTTCCCCCTGAAACTCTGTGTCCTGGCAGAAGGACCCAAGAGCTCCTTTTGCAGGGGAAGTTGTACCTGCAATAGGCTCTTTCCTGCTGGGAAGTGTGGAGGTCCTGGTCACTGATGGTTCCATGTGGTGTCAGCCACGCTGCTGTCAACAAAATGTGGCTTGTGTCTGAAGAACTCCACCAATCCACGGTGACTCCTCCCCTGAAATCTGTCCCCTCTCTCTTTCAGAATCAAACCAGTCCTCTACACATCTAACAAAAGCCACCCTCGTGTGAGTGAGGAGCAGTCCTACGATGGGCCCAGCACCAGCAGTGCCCATTCTGCCCCATCTTCAGGTAGCACCTTCTCCCCCTGCGACCCCAGGAAACCACCAGTGAAGAGTAAGTACAAAGTGCAGAGCATCTACATGGTCCCCTTGAGCTCCTCCTTGACATGTAAATCTGCTGCTTTTGCTGGAGGAGAAATACAGGCTGAGCAGGAGGCTTGATGTTGGTGCCCTCTCTCCCTGAAGAGAGGATGACCTGAGTGTCCAAACTCCTTGCACGAGAAAAGGCCTGGGGAAACCTCCATCTCCCTTGCCTGCCCCGTGCCCGTCCTGCTGGAGTGCAGGAGCCCTGCCTTTGCCCTCCTGCTATGTCTGTCCAGTTGAAACTGCAGCACAGCTGCCTAGAGAAGGAAGCTGGGAGAGGTCAAGCAGAGATCTGTGCTGCTACAGAGCTGAATTGGTGTGGGTTCTGCTCAGGCTGTCACCTGAAGATGAGAGGCCACAAGGGGCACACACTGACCTTGCCTCTACTTTGGCAGGGTCGCAGCTTTGAGTTGCTCTCTGCTCTCCTAGGCCCTTCCTGCTGTTCACTGTGCTGGGGTTGCATTGGTTTGCTTTCTGTCTGTCTGTTGCAGAAATTGCACCCATGATGGCAAAGACTATCAAAGCTTTCAAAAACCGCTTCTCTCGGAGATAAGCTTGCAGTGCAGATCTGGGACTTTCCTGCTTGCAGAGGAGTGGCACTGAAGGGGAAGAAGGTACCCAAACAGCCCTTTCCTTTCGAACTCTTTGGAGGCTGCAGCTGCTGGGAGAAGCTTTGATCTGCACAAGATGACAGCACAGTATTTTATCTTTTTATTCTGGTCCCTTTCTCAGTGTCAAGGCCTCCCCTCCCCTCTTTTATTTCCTTGCCCCTAGCCCTTAGCATCCTGTTTCTGGCTTTGTCATCCATCAAAAGAAGGGTGCACAGCATCTCCTGACACGAGAAAATGTGAAGCCTTGGCACCTGCTGAGAGTAGAAGATCCAGAGACTGTTTTACTATTTAACCTCTTATAAATTATAAAACGGTTTTAATTAATATTTTGCCCCTTTCCCCCCCACCCACTCTTTCCTCCCATCCCCACTGCTTTTATTTATGTTGCTTCCAGGAATCTCCCCCTTCCCAATCCAGTACAAGGGTCAGCTTCTCTGTGTCTTGAGCTGGCAGGAATTCCATCTGTCTGAGGGGCCACTTGGTGTCACCTGAGTCTGTCTTTGTGATCTGCTACCAGCTGGGCCAAAAGTCCCACCTGAGTCTTTCTTTGTGATCTGCCACTTGCTGGGCCCAAAGTCCCATCTGGACTCTCTGGGACAGGTAGGACTTGTGGCTCACCTGCTCCTTGATCCTTTGGCAAGTGCATCAAGTCCTGAAGCTTCGCTCTTGTGTCTGTCAATACAATTTTAGCTCTTCACCTTCTCTCTGCTGTCAGTGTAGATCTTGTACAGATGCTGTTGTCATGCAGAGATGCCAAGAGCCATTGGGAAGTTTTTCTCTGCTGCTGTTGTCTTCTGCTGGCGACTGGGAAGAAAACTATGAGGGGTTTGGGGAGAAATTTTACTGTGCAGCAAGTCAGTTTTTAATTTGGGGGGTTTTCTGGAGCTGGGGGATTTTGTCTGCCTCTGGAAGTGAAAACAGTTTTTTAAATCTCAATGAAGGCATCAGGTTTTGCCTCTTTTAGTGGAAGGAAGGAATACTTTTATCATGTTTTCTCTGTGGAATTGGGAAAGATTCTTTTCCAGTTTAGAAGCTGGTGCTTAAATCCTCTCTCTTTCCTGTATGTTTTGCTCTGCTTTCTCTTTGGATAAAGCAAGGATTTTAGTCTTTGTACCCAAAGCCACTCAGCTGGGGTTGGAGGTGAGTGAATTGCAGAATGTGGTTGGTTTTTAATGTGTGCAAGGCTTTGTAGCAGGAGGCTTGTCTGTGTTTGGGGTCTGAGGAACTGGAGCTCTGGAAGGAAAATGTGTGACAAGACCTTGCAGATCCAAGGCTTGGCAGAAGTGTGCAGGTGTCCATGCCTGTGGCAGGGGGTTGGAATTGGATGACTCCTGAGGTCCCTTCCAACCTCGCTGTTCTGTGATTCTGTGCTCTGGAGCACAGCTGTGGGGAGGTGGTGAGCCAGGAGGTGTGACTGCAGGTGGACTTGCTGAGACCACAGCAGGGAGCTGGACACAGTGAGTGTGAAGCCTTGTGGTGACTATTTCTGCTTGTGGGTTACATCTGCCTCAAAAGCAAAGTCACCCAGAGATGGTGCAAGCTGAGGATGGAGCTGGTTAGACTCAGGTCCTGTAGCAAGGGAGCTGGCCTCTGTTAACAGCTGAGATCAGAAAGAGGAGAGGTTCTCCTCCATGCCATGTTTGCTGCCCTAGGACTTTGCTGTGTAGGTGGCAAAGGTGCTGGTAGTGGATGCTGGTGGTGGTAATCCTTGAGAATTTCTGCTGCTGGCTTTCTGTGGCTGCCAGCCCCCAGCCTGGTGGAGTTGTCTGTGCACTGACCAGGGAAAACCTTGCTGTGAAGAGTTCTCCCNCCCTCTTTTTTTCCCCCCCTTTCTTTCTTTCAAACCACTCTGAACACTTCTCTCTTGTTTATTTGGTCTCTTCTTATTTTGAAGGTCTTGGAAAAATGTTCTCAGACTCTCATGTGCTGTAAGTTTGTTACAGTCCCAGATGCTTTAATGTTACCGTGCAGCATTTCAGTGTGTGTTGTGCTGTAAAATAATGGCTCCTTATTCTGGCATTTTTGCTGTATTTAATTTTGCTGTATTTTTAATTAGATAACAATATATTATCTTCTGCTGACCGTTGTGCTACCATTTATTTCTCCTCTGTACTTGGGGTAGGGACAGAGGGGAGGGAAGGGGGAGCCTAGCATTGTCTTCAGGTACCCAAAGGTGAGGCCTGAGAATAATCTTGGGCACTGCTGAACTGCCACCTCATTAATCCAACAGTGAGGTACTGAGGTGTGGGTGTTGTTGGTACAGGGCCATGTACCTTCCCTCTCGAGCAGCCTCTTTGCTCTAGGCTTTGCCAGCTGTGTCTGTGTTTTATCTCTGCTGGGTTGCAGGAGCAAGGGTGTACAGAGAGGATCAGATGGGACACTGTGGCCTGACTTTGTGCAGGGACCCATGCAAACCGCTCTCCCTTCTCTCCCCTTCCTTCACTTGAAGAGGTAGGCACCAGCCCTCAGATGGGAAGGCAGGAGGGCTGCTTCCACAAGACACAAACGAAGCAAAGTCTAGGGTCAAAGTGCTTGCTCCATTCCCAGTCTCTCAGTGTCCGGGGAGGGTTACACTGGTGCATTTTTTTTCTGTGCTACACTACACACGAAGGAACTGAGTGGAGTTGCCTCTTCCCCTTTTGCTGCCCTGCTGGTGGTGGGCTGAGGAGTGTGGGCAGGAGGGGGAATGACTTTGACTTGCATTTGTATTCTGGTCCCCAACTGTGTATATACAATTTTCTATGTTCCTTTTTTTGTGGTAACTAAGAGGAATATTTTAATTAGATAAGTTATATGAAAAGAGGAAAAATCATGTCTCAATAAAAGCCAAACACTGGACCCTGTCTGCTTGTGCTTTTCTGTCTCTGAGCAATAAATACACCACTAGCAAAACTCAGTCTCCGCAACTCCTCAGAGGGCTGCCGCTCAGGAACCCTATCGGCGGGGATTGCTCCCGTTCCCGCCCCGCGCTGGAACAAGCCCCAGGTCTAAACCGGCGGAGCATTTCTTGGCGCTGCCGGCAAGCAACTCTACTTCCCCCCGGAAGCGGTTGGTGCAGCCTGGCCCTCCCCGGCGGGTCCATCCGAGGTCGGGTTGCAGGCGAGCCCGCTCCCGGCACAAGCCGCAGACCGCCGCTCGCGCTGCCGCGGTGCCGAGCCCCGCGGTGGGCGGGGCTTCAGCAATGCGCAGGCGCGGGGGGACGGCGGGTGCGTAGCGGTGGGCGGAGCGTTACGCCCATGTGGGCGGGGCGGCGGCAGAACGCAGGCGCAGTGGCGCTTGGTGGGCGGGGCGCGGAGTAACCATGGCGCACGGGCACGGCCACTGCAGCTGCTGCTGCGGGGAGGCGGCGCCGGGGTCCGGCGGGGACCCCGAGCGGGGGGCGGCCTGGGGGCTTTACCTGCGTATCGACCGGCAGCGGCTGCAGTGTCTTAATGAGCGCCGCGAAGGTAGCGGTGCGCTCGTCTTCCGCGCTTGGGAGGAGCGCAAAGACCGCACCCAGGTGGGGCTGGGCTGGGCCGAGCCGGGCCGCATAGGATTGGGGCCTGCAGCGGCGCCGCTGCCCGGGAGAACTGAGGGGAGGGAGAAGGGGATACGGGAGGAAGCAGGAATTTGGGCCCTGCTAAGGTCATCAGCGCCGCAGTTCATCCCCCGTCTCCTGTGCCACAGCCGCATACCTGCGGGGCCGGGACTGGCCCTGACCTACCTCTCTCTCTTTTCCCCTCAGTTCGTGGAAAGCGACGATGACGAGGAGTTGCTGTTTAATATCCCGTAAGTTGGTTCCCCGAGCCTTTTTGGCATAGTTTTGGCTTTAACGCAGGACTTGTGCCTCATGTCTGTGTGTCTGGGAGTTGAGGTCCCTGTCACGGAGGCTGATTTGGAGACAACTGGCATAAAAATGTCCCTTTGGTTACTCTTGGCAGGTTCACGGGCAACGTGAAGTTAAAAGGAATAATTGTGGTGGGAGAGGATGATGAGACACACCCGGCAGAGATGAGGCTGTAAGTAAAATCAGCCCTGACTTTGAAGCCTAAAAGGATGGACTTGGATTTAGCTGAGCAGGTAACCCAGGTAACCCAGCACCCAGTGGGGTGCATGGTGTGGGAGCAGAGGGAGCAGGCAGCACTGCTCTGCAGCAGCTTGGGTGTTCCAGGGTCCTTGAGAGGGAAGGAAGCTGTGACTCGAAGGAGGATGAGCGTGGCTATGTGCTGCCTTTTCCAGGGAGAAATGGGGCACTGGTTTTAATTAGCAGAGAATGTTTGGTGGAGACATTGTCTGTGTGCTGTGGGGAACTAACCTCCTTCTGGCTCAGCAGAAGGATTAAGCACTATCAAGGCAGCATTGTCCTCTGTGCTCCACAAACGTGGATGTGAAGCATGCCTGGGGCTTGCCTTGCCCATGGAAGCCAGAGGCACCTGGGCTATGTTGATCTTTCATCCTCCAGAGCAAAAGAGCAGGTGCTGAACTGGGCTGGAGCAGTAATTATCTGGTACCCAGATTTCTGCCGGCAGAACTGTTCCCCTGCTTTGGTTTTCACCCTGAATTTCTTCGTGTACTCAAGCATGATGAGATCTCTGTCTCCCCATCCTTGTTCCTCACTCTCCCTTGTCATTTCTCCAGGGTATTTTGGTGCTCTGGAGCATGAGGATGCTTTGTGGTAGTGTTGATATTTTCTTCTTCAGAAGATAAAGCAAATCTGTTCTTGTGGATAGTACTGATGGATGGGGAGGAAACCAATTAGCTGACCTATATGTTAGTAACTTCCTGTGTCCCCTCCCTCTCTTCCCAGGTTCAAGAACATTCCTCACATGTCCTTTGATGACACAGGCAGAGAACCAGACCAGATGTTCAGCCTGAACCGGGATCCGATGGGGGAGCTGGAGTATCCCACCAAGTATGGAGTGGACTCAGGCACCTGGGGGTGTGGGGCTGCTCCTGCTGTGCTCTGTCCAGCCTGCTGCTGGGATACCACATTTGGGAAAGTATTAGCAGAGGACACTTTCTTTCCTTGTGTTTCAAAGCCACCCAGAGTAGAATTTGCCTCCCTGGGCTTCATCCTGTCCTTGTCAAAGCTCCCAAGAGCCAGGGGTATACCTGTGACTCTGGATTTTTTGGGGTGCAGAATCATCCCAGTGTCATCTCTCCTGCTCCTGGCCCATGACAGCTTGTTGCTGGCCTGCTCACCAGAGACATGATGGGAACTGCTCCTCCTGCACCCTCAAGTGGTTTGCTCCCAAGTCCGATTTGGATTAGGGTAGGAGCTACACAAGGGCCAGGGCACTGTGTGTGGAGGTGGCAATGTGGCAGGTGTCAGCTCTGCTTCCAAGGTGTGTTTGTTTCCTTTCAGGATTGCCAGGTTCTCCAATGTTTACCACCTCTCCATCCACTTTTCAAAGAACTTTGGAGCAGAAACTACAAAGATTTTTTATATAGGACTGAAGGGAGAGTGGACAGAGGTAGGTGGGAGCAGAAATGAGTTGAGAGTGGTGCCAGCAGTGTAAAAAGGGGCTTTAAATGGTGGCTTAAGTTGAGCTTTCGCAGAGAAGAAGTGAGGGGAGAGTGTGTGGGAGGTTTCTGTAATTAGAAGTCTGTAAGATGGGACCCTGCTCAGTTTTTGCCAGTCAGGTGTTTCGGGAGGGACTTGGATTCTGCTCTCCTCTGGACTAACTCGTTCAATCTTAACTCAGGCTCACCGCCACGAAGTCACCATCTGCAATTACGAGGCATCAGCAAACCCTGCTGATCACAAGTTGGAACAGATCACCCCCCAGACTCACTTCATCTCCTAAGAGTGTTGCAGGGCAGCTCCCGGGGGCCGTGGTGTAAAGTGTACGAACACGAGGGGCTGACTCAGGCAGAAATGGCTTCCTGAAGCTCCAGTGCTGCATCAGCTTGACTTTCTGGTCCTTGCCTTGGAAAGCAGACTGCGACGCGTGCCATGCCTGCTGGAAGGTGGCCGCTGAGGGCAGCGGCGTGCTGGGTCCTGCAGAAGGCAGTGCTGCCCTTCTGACGGCAGAGCGGGGCCGTAGGCAGTGCCCAGCCGCTGCCTGCTCTCCTTCACTTCTCTGACTGCCAATAAAGCACAGGCCGAGGTGCAGAGCTGCGGCTGCGGCCTGGTCACCCAGATCCCCGCCCCAGAGTGTGGGTCGCAGCTGCTGTGTGGAGGGAGCTGCTGGGTGCGGGTGTGAGCGAGCAGCGACTGCAGGATGGCTCCAGGCCCAGGCCAGCAGCGGCCGTTCAGTGGTGGGGAGGAGGGGTCCGGGCCGGGAGGCTGCAGTACCGGCGGGTCGCTGGGGCCTCCCGCGGCCGCAGCCTATCCCTGGTAAACCCACGGCAGCGCAAAGTGCTCCCCGCGGGGCTCTCTCGGGGCCCGCCGCAGAGGTGGCGGCTCCCGGAGGGGTCGGGCGCTGCGTCACTTCCGCCGCGCTGCCCCGGCCGCGACCCGGCGGGCGGAAGTTCCGGTGGGAGCGCGTCGGGAACCGGGAGGAGAGCGCGCGCCGGGCCCGCGGGAGAGGTGCGGGGGCGGGGAGGTGGG
>VWZE01012272.1:91196-106438 GCA_013396675.1 Eubucco bourcierii | reverse complement strand
CTGCCGCCCGCTCCCCCAGGCGCTGCTGCCGCTGCCGCCCGCTAGCCCTAGGCTCTGCTGCCGCTGCCGCCCGCTCCCCCTAGGCTCTGCTGCCGCTGCCGCCCGCTCCCCCTAGGCTCTGCTGCCGCTGCCGCCCGCTCCCCGCAGACTGCTCCAGGGGTCAAAGACCTCAGTTCCCAGCCCTGCAGGGCCTGGGGCAGCTTCTCACCCTCTCTGCTTTGCAGAGATCTCGAATCATCTCCTCGATGAAGTACTTGGATTTGCCATAGGGGTTGGTGCAGCCTCCCACCGGGTGGCTCTCATCCAGGGGCAGGTACTTGGGGTCTCCATAGACGGTGGCAGAGCTGCTGAAGACGATGTTCTTCACGCCGTGAGCTTTCATGGTCTGAGGAGCAGGGACACGGTGCCATTGAGCCAGAGAGCTCCACACCTTCCAGCTCAGCCCTCCACCGTGCAGCCCCCATCACACCCCTGGGCACAAGGAGCACCAGAAGGACCAGGCTGGCAGCAGGTCACCCTCAGTGCCCGTGTGGCCCCGAGCACCACACACTGCCCTCTTGCTTCCACTCACCTCCAGCAGCCGGATGGTGCCAGTGAGGTTCACCCTGTAGTACTCCAGAGGCTTCTGCACAGACTCCCCCACAGCCTTCAGCCCTGCAAAGTGCATCACGGCCGAGAAGTGATGCTGCAGAGTCAGAGAGGGCTTGGGGTTAGTGCAACAGCAACAGCAAATAGAACCTCTGGGTGGCAACCAGTTAGAAGCCTCCTCGGAAGCAGAAGCCTCCCCAGGAGATTCCTGGTGTGGTCTCCACGCTGCAGAGGACCATTTGATGGCCCCAGTATTTCCTCAGCACTGTCCACCCTGCTCAGCTCCTGCCCAGGCTACGTCTCCCTCCTGGCTCCCATCTCCAGCACAACCCCCAGGGGGGTCCTAAGGCCACCCTGGAGCACTGCAGTTCTTGCCCTCACCTTGCTGAAGAGCTCCTGCAGTGCTGCCCCATCGGTGATGTCCAGCTCCTGGAAGAGGATGGGTTGCTGCGTGATCTGCTGCACACGCCGGAGGCTCTCGGGGAGCGCATCTGCCCCTGGGGAGATGGAAAGCAGTGAGGGACTGGGAGAGCTGCAGCTTCTGGCAGACCTCTAGCACAGGAAGGGATGAAGGTTCTCCGTACCTCGGATGGCATTGTGGAAGTTGTCTATGACCACGGGGACGTAGCCAGCTTGCAGCAGCTCCAGCACGCAGTGGCTGCCGATGTAGCCAGCGCCGCCGGTCACCAGGATCTTCTCTGCCATGATGGCTCCCTGGGGAAGGAAAGTGCCAAGCACCGTGTGAGGTACTCTGGGGTGGGCAGAACAGCCAGGGGCCATGGGAGGGAAGGGCAGGCAGGACCTGGGCACTGTCACGTCAGCACTGCCTCTGGGCACAGCCCATGCTTGGCCGGGCCAGGGCCAGGACATCCGGAGAGGAATGGGCTGGGCAGGTTGCAGCACACCCTGCCAGCGTGGTTCACATCTCTGGCACAGGGAGAGGTTACCTGGCACTTGTCACGCACTGGTCCTTCCTGGTAAACCCTGCCAAGCTCCTGCTGTCACCCATACCCTACAGCACAAACCCTTCTGGCTAACTCACCCCAAAGCAGAGGTCACCTCATGGTATCCACAGAGGCATCAGCTCTGCTATTTCCCACCCATTCCCTGTTTTCCAGCTCTGAAATCACCTCTCTACAACAGTCCCAGCTCCCTCCAGCCTCCCTTCCCCTGCTCAGCAATGTCCCTGTTCCACTCCTGCTTTCCACGACGGAGAATTCGCTTTAGCACTAAGCATAGGGAAGTTTTCTATCCTGGGTGACTTAGTCCCTCTCAGAACTGCATCTCGAGCTCAAAACCAAGTTGAAACTCCTGAACGGCCCCGTCCTGTGTCTGCTGCCAGCCCCAGGGCTTCTCTGGCAGCCAGGGAAGGCAGCTCCAGGGGAGTTGAGGGTCTAAGCTGGGCAGCTGAGGGCTGGAAAACCAAAAAGCTGCCAGGCAGGTGAAGCGGCGCTGGGAGGGACGTGGCTGGGTGTGGACGTGGCACATCGGCGGGACAGGGCTACCTGCGAGGCTGCCGTTACCCGCGGGGCCAGGGTACACCCGCGGGTCTGCGCTTGGGGCCGGCACTCGCCTGACAGGACAAGAGCTGCCTGTCCCCAAAGGCTGGGCATTGCCTCAGGAGCCGGCGGCAGGTCTGGCACTCACTGGAGGGACCGCGGCAGGGAGATCCCTGTGGGGTTGGGGGCTCCCGAAGGGGCCGGCACTGAGGATCCTTGTGGGACTAGAGGGGTTTCCAAGGGGTTAAACGCACCTAAGAGCCAAGCGCTACCTCAAGGGGCAGATTTGCTCCAGGCCCCGGGGGGTACTTAGGGGGCAGGCCGTGGGAGCTCCCCGCTGCAGGCCGGCAGAGGGGCACGTCCCCCCGCCCGCCCGCTCGCTCGCTCGCCCGCCGCCCCTCCCGCTCTCCCCGGTCGCTCACCGTCCGCTCCGGTCACCTCCCTCCGCGCCGACCTGCGCCGAGTGCAGCCCCTTTAAGGCGCGGCCACGGTGCCACGCGCGCCGCTTTCCCATGGAAACGCCTCACCGGCTACGGAGCGGCCGCAGGCACAAAAAGCCTCAGAGCGCGCATGTGATGAACGCGCCACTTACGTCCTCGTCCGACCATTGGCCAGCCACGGAGGAGGGGCGAGGCTGTAAGCAGCAGGAGCTGCGGCGCCGCCTGGCGGCCAGGGGAGAACACTGAGCCTCGGGTTTAATCCGGGCGATGAATTGACCAATTCCTTATTTCAGAGTTCCGCTTTATTTAATTATTACAACTTATTTAAGTCGTAGCGACACCCGGAGGGTCGGTCCCGTGTGCGACGCGCTGGGACAGTCAGAGAAAGCAGCAGCACAGAAGTGTAAAGCAGCCCATGCTGCAGAAGGACAGAGACAAGTGTGGTGACTCTGGTCTCCCAAATAAACTGTTTAATAAATTATCTTAAATAGAAGATTAGGAGCAGATCGTCCTAGGGCCTGGCCCCTCTGGTTGCAGAACAGCCACGTTCCATGCTCTTTGGTCTCCAGGGCTGGGTCACAGCCCGTGATGAGGCAGTAATTCCACATTGAGTGCTGGTGCAAGAAGCATTTGGAACCAGATGGGCAGCAAAAGCTCCTTACCTGGTTTAGTTAAAGCAGATTTCCAATAGTTTAGAATATTAAATAATGTGTTTATTAATCTTAGTATGTAGAAGTATCTTAGAACAGATACAAATCAGTTACTACAAACCCTAAATGCTAAGACAGAAGGTCCAAAGCTGCTCCTTGACATTAGGCAGCAGGAGCATTTTGATTTCAGTCTTAACATTTGTAGTGAGAAGAGAGAAGGGAAGAAGAGTCAAACCTGATCTGAAGTGCTCTAATTGCAAAAACTGTGCTTTATCTTTTGCTGGCTACACCATCTTGAGGCAGAAGTTACACCAGATGCTGTTGTGAACTGGTGCTGCAGACCACAGCTCTCTGAGAAGACAAATGTGGCCTCTACTTCTCCCTCAGTCCATCTATGTCCTCCCTTCTCTAAGGCAAATGGTTGAAGGCTTCAAGATTTAATGTAGTAGTCTTGGTGGCTTTTACTTTCTGGTGGATTATGCATTTCTTCAAGTGCTAAGCCTTGAAGGAGCACTGAAGGCAGCAGAGCAGAGAGGAAACTCAGCCAGTGCCTGATCCTTGCTCTCTTCTTGCTCCAAGGAGAAACTCAGTTCCACATCACAGCCTGCAGCATGCCTGGGACACTTTGGAATTGGTTCTTCTGTTGAGAGCATTACAAATAAAGGTGCCTGTGTCCATCAGCTTCTGCAGATCCACACCCTTCATGGAGGAAAAAGGACAGGACCTGCATTGGTACTGGTTCTGCCACACAGAGCTGCCCAATAGCAGGTGCCAGAGGATCACAGAATGGGTTGGGTTGGAAGGGACCTCCAGAGGTCATCTAGACACCCCCCCTGCAGTGAGCAGGGACATCTTCAACTGATCAGAACCACATCAAGCCTGACCCTGAGTGTCTCCAGGGATGGGGTCTCCACCAGCTCCCTGGGCAACCTATTGCAGTGTCTCAGCACTCTCATAGTCAAGAACTTACTGCACAGTGGGAGAGACTAACAGGGGTGAGGAAGCCTGAAAAGTACATTAAGGAGGCCCTGAGTGCTCTGAGGGTCAAAGCACAGAGCCTGAAGAAGGGAGAGCAATGGTCCCATGGCTGGCAGTGGCAAGACAGGGCCTCCCAGACAGAGCCTGGCTGATGTGGCAGAGCCAGAGGGCTCCTGCAGCTGTACCAGCCATGCTCAGGCTCCCTGGGCCAAGCTTTGAAGCCTGCCTGGAGTCTGCCCAGAGGCTCAGCTGCTGGTGCTCACCGTTTGGATGCCCAGGCCATTCAGCATGTACACCAAGTCCTCTGTGGCAACGTTGCCTGATGCCCCCTGGGCATAGGGGCAGCCTCCAAGGCCAGCTACAGAAGCATCCACCACGCTGACACCCATCTGCAAACACAACCACCATCAGTAAACACCTCTCAGGGCACAAACTGGTCCTGCTCCTCACATCTACAGCTTGCAAGCAAGCACAGAAAAAGCCCTCAAGGCAAGAAGCTGTACTTCCAAGGAAGAGCTTACCTGAAGTGCCACCAAGATGTTGGCAAGAGCTTGCCCATAGGTGTCGTGGCAGTGAACAGCAAGAGCCCCAACTGGCACCTCCTTCATCACTGCTGTCAGCATCTCCTTCATGCTCCCTGGGGTCCCAATGCCAATGGTGTCACCCAGGGAGATCTCATAGCACCCCATGGAGTACATCTTCTTTGAGACCTGCCCAAAAGCCAGGACATGGTGAGAAGGCAGCTCTGGCATTGCCCTTCCTGAGCTGCTGGCTGCCAGCACAGAGGGATCAGAGCATCCTTCCCTGGAGCACAGCAGCCAGGAGACTCAGAACTCCAGGTAACCACAGCTCCCTGAATGCCTCTGCCCATTTCGACCAGACCCAGCCTCCCTTCCCTTGGTGGCAGGCAGCTGTCCCTTCCCCAGCCTCCATTCCCTTGGTGGTAGGCAGCTGCAGCCTTCCTCAGCCTCCCTTCCCTTGGTGGCAGGCAGCTGCAGCCTTCCCCAGCCTCCCTTCCCTTGGTGGCAGGCAGCTGCAGCCTTCCTCAGCCTCCCTTCCCTTGGTGGCAGGCAGCTGCAGCCTTCCTCAGCCTCCCTTCCCTTGGTGGCAGGCAGCTGCAGCCCTCCTCAGCCTCCTCTCAGTCTTTGTTTAAAGGGTTTGACACATCACAGAATCATTTAGGCTGGAGAAGACCTTCAAGAGCATTGATTCCAACCACCAAACCAACACTAACAAGGCCACCACTAAACATTGTCCCTCAGCACCACATCTCCAGAGCTTTCAAAGCCCTCCAGGGATAAGGACTTCATCACTGCCCTGGGCAGCCTGTTCCAGGCCTTGACAACCCTTTTGGGCAAGAAATTCTGCCTAGTGTCCAAGCTGGTACAACTTGAGGCCATTTCCCCTCATTCTATCCCTTAGCACTAGGCACAACAGACCAAGATCTGCCTGTCCAGCCCTCAGTGCCCAGCTCAGAAGCCAAACACCTCTAGGAAATTCTGCTTCTATTTATGATGAACTCACCTCTGCAACTTTAGCTGGAGAAATCTTCCCTTCATAGGGACACCCAAGGACACAGGAAACATACCTATGGTTAAAAAAAAAACAAAACAAACCACAACAGACTTTTAGCTACAGAATTGAAGTGAGTTTACAGTGGCCAAAGTGGTCAGGGCTTGTGCTGCATCCTACATGCTCTATGCAATGGAAGGATGAACTTCCTGCTCTAAACATCAGCACAGGCTCTGCACCAAGCCAGCTCCTGAAGCTGGGGCAGTGTGGTGATGCTTCCAAATCAATGCTTCAGAGCTCACATTCAAGCAGAGAGACACCTTCCACCCAAGGGTGAAGTGCAAAAGCCCTCCCCAGTGCTGCTGGAGCTGGGTTCCAAGAGATCAACTCCAGCAGCCACAGCTCCCTCCACACAGCCTGCTCAAGGCCACTATGCCAGCAGGAGCTGCTTACCCCCTGACAGGAATATTTGCTGCTCTGGCTGCTGTCATCACTTCATCAAACCTCTCCAAGCTCTCCTCAATGGAACAGTTGATGTTCTTCTTAGTGAAGAGCTCAGAGGCTGCTCCAAAGATGGACACTTCTTGGGCCCCTGCTGCCACCTGCCAACCAGAAAGCACAAATTGAAGTGGAGTCAATTTCTGTTACAAGGGCAACTGGCAAGCACAAGCCTGGTTTCTGCCAGGGCACTGCCAAGCACAAGCCTACTTTCTCATTCTATACAACATTTTATCCCCAATTCCTTCTTCTCTGCATTCTACAGCAAAAAAAAAAAACCCAAACCAACCCAACAAATCAACCCAAGGCCCACGACAACACAGCCAAGTTTGTCTGCTGTAGGAGTGTGAAGCTAAAGGCAGCAGCAGCAAAGCTGCACCTGCTGGGTGTAGCCAGAGCTGCAGGATGAGCAGGTAAGATTGAGCTCATCCCTGTCAATCAAAGCAGAGTAGCTTTATTTGTTGGTTTTGTTAACAGGAAACTCCCTCAAGTGTTTTCTGTTTTAATCAAGAGGTTCCTACTCCTCCAGCAAAACAATTCCCTGTAAAGTCACCACGAGGCAAGGCTGCTGCCTGCTGGAGCTGAAAGGCATCTCCCACCCTTAAGCACAGCTGGAAATGCTCCTTCCCAGCCAGGCCCTGCACAGCAGGAGCTGGGAACATCCCAGATGCTGCCAGCTCTTACCGCTGCCTGGAATCCCTTCAGGTTGGGGGTCAGCACAGGGTAGCTGATGCCTGGCAGCTTACTGATTCCTTGCATGACTTCTGTGTGGTCAGCCATCTGCAAAGCACAGGGAAAGCTCTCTAAGGGTGACAACATCCACACTGCCAACTAGAAAATCAGGTTTAGCACCTCCTTTAGTAACAGGAGCAGAATTATCTGGGAAGGAGACATGAGGCCCTCGCTACGAGAAGGGCATTGAGGGGCTGCAGTGGGTCCAAAGGACAACAAATTTGGTGACAGGTCTGGAGAACAGGACTGGGGAAGAGGAGCTGAGGGACCTGGGGTTGTTCAGCCTGGAAAAAAAGGAGGCTGAGGAGAGGCCTCATGGGTTTAAAGTGGAAGAGAGGAGATTGAAACTGGATGTTAGGAGGAAGTTCTTTACAGTGAGGGTGGTGAGGCACTGGCACAGGTTGCCCAGGGAGGTTCTGGCTGCTCCCTCCCTGGAGGTGTTCAGCACCAGGTTGGATGAGGCCTTGAGTGACCTGTACTAGTGGGAGGTGTCCCTGCCTATGGCAGGAGGTTGGAACTGGATGATCTTTGAGGTCCCTTCCAACCTTCCCATTCTATAATTCTATGCTCTCTACAGCCTCCTGAAAGGAGGTTGGAGTGAGGTGGGATTGGTCTCTTCTCCCTAGTGTCAAGTGATGGAATGAGAGGAAATGGCCTCAAGTTGCATCAGGAGAGGATTAGGTCGGCTATGAGGAAAAGTTTCTTTCCTGCAGGAGTGGACAGGCATTGGCACAGGCTGCCCAGGGAGGTGGTGGAGTCACCATCCCCAGGGGTGTTAAAAAATGATAGAATGGCTTGAGTTGAAAGGGACCTTAAAGATCATCTAGTCCCAAGCCCTCTGCCATGGGCATGGAGTGCAGACCTGGCACCTCAGGGCATGATTTCGTGGCCATGGTGGTGTTGGTCAATCAATGACCTCAGAGGTCTTTTCCAATTCTATGGTTCTAAGAGTAAACAGCACTGTGAGGGCCACAGGTCAGCCACTCAGCCCAGGCAGCCCCAGCACACAGCCAGCTGCTTGCTTTCCAGCTGGGCATTTGCTCTTCTGCAGGGTCCAAAGGGAAGGGCTGCAGCATTCCAAGCTCTTTTATTTGTCTTTGTTGTTTCTTGCCTAGTTACAAGCCACAGTAAGGAGGATTTTGGAGCCAACAGACTCTTTTCATTGGATCTTCCTCTATTATTGGGCACTTTTAGCACATACAACTGCAAACCCTGTTGAATACTGACCTGAGGAACCCACTTAGGGGAAACGAAGCTGGTGGCCTCTATGACCTGAAGCCCTGTCTCTGACAACATATTGATCAAATTGATTTTCACTGGCGTGGGCACAACGTTCTGAGGAGAAAAAACAAAACAAAAACAAAAAACAAACAAAACAATCTTAAATTCTTATTTCCACAACCACTTTTTTCCACTCGTGCAAGCCCCCCTCGCCCTCCAGTGCAAGAAGTGGCACTTTAATAAAACCAAACCCTGCTAGCAGTGCCCAACGACATGTTCCGGGTGCTTGGCTCGCCAACCCCCGCTGAGGTGCTGAAAAGGTGCCCGGGCTCGTCCGCACCTTCTCGTTCTGGAGCCCATCGCGGGGTCCGACCTCCACCACCTTCACCCGCTTCGGGAAGGCTCCGCCCGCTGCTGCCGCGGAGCTGACCTGGGGATGGAGGAGGAGGAGAGGGAGAGAGGGAAAGCGTCAGGCAAGCCCCGAGCTGCCAGACCCCGCGACCCGGACCCCGAGCTGCACGACCCCGAGCCGCCCGGCCCCGCAATGCCAGACCCCGAGCCGCCCGGCCCCGCAATGCCAGACCCCGGCTCCTCTCACCGGCCGCAGCGCCAGAGCCCAGCGCGGGAGCAGCCTCCGCGTCGCCATGGCCGATAGCTGTCACGTGACAGCGCCACACCCCCTCCCACGTGACGCAGCGATCACATGACCCTCGCGCTCCCAGCCATGTGGAGCAGGGGCCGCGCTCGGCGCTGCTCCTGCCTGGGTCCCTCGGGCCGCTGAAGGCTCTTTGGTGCCCGGCTCGTACCTGTCCCCGTGGGCTGTCCCACGCCAGCGAGCCGGTGTCGTACTGTGGCATCCTTCCGTCGGGCTGCGGCACTGCGGGGCGGCTGGGAGCAGGGTACTTATACGATGGCTTTTCGGCTGGCCGCGTCGCTAAGCAAACATGGCCTGTTTGTTTTGGATGGGACCCTTCTCGCACCAGAGGTCAGCAGCGTGATGGGGCTGGAAGGAAAAGAGGCCATGGCTTTGTTGTCTTCTTGTTTTTCCTCCTGTGTTCACAACAGCGTCATCGGCAGGGCCGGGGTGATGCTCCCAACAGTGCACAGGTCCCAGGCAGCCGGTGCCAGTTCTCTGAACTTCCCTGATTGCTCTGTACAAATCGTTATTTTTCAGTTGAGTAACAGCTCTCCAACACCAACTCTGCACGTGTCCCAGCTCCGGGCTCAGCCTGACCTAAACTCCAAGAGCTCTGGCAGCTTGTGCCTGCACCACTCCCTATGGCAGCAACACAGAGCTGAATGCAACGGTGCAACCGTGCTGCAGAAACATCTGCTGCTGTCAGGAGCTCCTCACTGGAGCATGTCTTGTTCAACCTGTTATAGAGAGGCTCAACATCAACACAGGAATGCACCCAGACAGAAGTCAGAGCTCCCTTCTTAAATTCACAAGATCACAGCATTGTTTTGGTTGGAAAAGAGCTCCAAAAATCATCGACTCCAACCATCATCCTAACACCACCATGGCTATTAAACCACATCTTGAAGTGCCATAGTCACAGGTTTCTTGAGGACCTTCAGGGATGGGGACTCCACCACCTCCCTGGGCAGCCTGTTCCAATCCTTGACCACTCTTGCAGGAATCAAACTTCACCTAACATCCAACCTAAACCTCCCCTGGCACAACTTGAGACCATTTCCTCTCATCCTGTTAATTGATACTAGAAAGAAGAGGCCAACCCTTAAAGCCTGTAGTGTTGCATGGGGTTGTTGTGATCCAAGTGCAGAACTCAGCACTTGGCTCTCATTCATGTAAGAGCCAAACCAATCCACAGCTGTCTCCATCACAAGAGAAATGGCTTCATTGATGGATTTGCATTAGGTGATGATTTTCTATCACCAGTTTCATAGAATCACAGAATGTTTGGGCTTGGAAGGGACCTTTCCAGGTCATCTAGTCCACAGGTGAAACAGACTGCAAGAGAGATTCTCGTAAGAGAAAGACAATTTATTGACCAAGAAATGCAAGATCCTCTTGGAGGTGATTGAAAAGGGGGGCAGGGAGAGGTTGCTGCATTCATCCTGCAGCTCTCATTTCACACCTTCAAGCTTAACAGTCCAGCCAGGCTGAGGAGGTAGAGGAGATGGCAGCACGTAGGGCAAAGTTATCAGCAGCCCTCCACCTGGGGACTTCTGCCACTTCAAAGTCCCTGCAAATCCCAACATTGTCACCTGCAGAGGAGGGCAGGGGAAACACTCAGTGCAGGTAACTTCCCACGTGAACAGCCCCACGTATGCAGGCTCTGCAGGGGCATCTCCCACACGTCACAGCAGTCCTGCACACTTCCACCCAGCACTGCCACTGCACAAGAGACAACAGGCAGGGTATTTGGGGAGTAAACATTTGCCTGTTGCTTGGTGTTTGGTTGGGTTCTCCCCCACCCCAGGAGGCTTTAGCTGTGTTTATCCAGAGCAAAGGGCACCCCAGCATTTGCGTCACTTACAATTACGTTTACACTTAGCAGGTCAGTGCTCCTGACTGAATCAGGGGTGAAATGCCACTGAGCCCTTCTATGTGTGAGGTTTGTTATTTACTTCACCTCTCTGTGTCAACAAGATCCAAAGAAGCACCTCTGCCTGCTCTGTGGCAGGCTGTGAGCCTGTCCTGGAAGGTCCTACTGTGTTGACAGTGAGCTTAAAGCCTGGAGAATAAGCTGCAAGGATCTGGATAGAAGCCAGAGCACCCCAGGGCAAGGAGTAGATGAGGACAACTTCCACACTCCCCCAGGTTTCCAAATGAAGTCAGGTTGAACCTACCCAGCCCACATGTGACCAAGATCACAGAATCACAGTGTGAAGGGCTGGAAGGGACCTCTGGAGATCAATGAGTCCAATCCCCCTGCCAGAGCAGGGGCACCCAGGGCAGTTCACACAGGAACATATCCAGGTGGGTTTGGAAAGTCTCCAGAGGGTTTGGGTTTTGTTTTTTTTTTATCAAGTTCCTTACTTGTGTAGCTTGGGATGGAAGAGGTGAGGACAGTTCCAGAATGTTGTCCTGAGGCCAGATCAGAAAGATGGCATAGACAGCTGGTCCCTTAGAAGTGTACCTAAGAGAGAAGGAGCTCAGCAAGGTAAAAGGCCCCAGAAGAGATACAACCATGCCTAAGCTTGACCTTTCCAGACAGCACAACAACAGCAGCTTGCCTGCTGTCACCACTCTGGGGTCACCTACTTTCCTCAAAAACTTACCCCTTGGACCCACCATTAACCAGTCAGCACTGGCTGATGAAACCCAAACAAAGTCCATGAGTGCTTCCTAAAAGCAAAATGCCTTTTGCCAACATGTCCTTGACTCATCTTGTGGTCAACAGAGAGGATGTGCTGCTGCTGCTGCCTTATCCTGATGCTGCTCTGCTTTTCCAGACAGAACACACTTGGGCACACTTAAGGAAACAAAAACTCTGTTTTTAAGCAATTTGTGGCTCCTGACTCACTACACCTTTCTCAGCCAGTGTAAATCTAACAGTTGGGTAACTATGATTAGTGCTTAGCACTGCTACATAACAGCTTAAGAGTCAACAATGCTGTGCTGACAAAGTGAATTTGTGTACCTGACATTTGTGTCATTCAAACTAACCAGGACCACCCAAACAGTCCTGGCAGTAGCAGCAGCAGCATGGATTACTTTTTAAGGAAGAGTTTGGGTTTTTTTTTTCCTATTTCAAATCAAGCAAAAATGGATGAAATCCTGATTTTTATTCTCTGCTTTCAAGTCAGAAATTCCTCACTTAACAGCCTGGGGCAGTTGCAGGGTATTACCTAAAAGCCATCCAGGACTGATGGCAACACTTCAGAGTTTTAAAAACTCCAGATTGAAGAACAAATTCAACAGCTTCACAGATTGCATTGGGTTGGAAGGGACCCTCAAAGGCCATCTTGTCCAAGCCCCCTGCAATCAGCAGGGACACCTTCAAGCATAGCAGAGGGAAAGCAGAAAGGAGAATGAAATGGCAGCTCTGGAAGTCAGAAGGTACTGAGCAAGGGAGTCCTTACCAGACCCTGTCTGTTGTGTTCTCCATCTGCACTCTCCATGGCTTCGATTCATAAATTGCCTCTCCATTAGTGTCCAACCACCTCCCAAGGGCCAGAAGTCTTTCTTGGAAGATGGGCACAATCACTCCTTCCTTTGTAGGTCCCACGTTGAGGAGGTAGTTGCCTCCAAGGCTCACAGTCTGCACTAGCTCCTGCGACAGACAAACCGAGGTGACAAACTGCATCATCCTCACTGCAGACAACAAAGGAGTTTGAGGAGGGCTTAGTCCTCATCAACTGCTCCTTCAACTCCAGCCTGGCTGTGTGACAGACTTGGCAACTCTTTTCTGCCAGGAGAAGGATGAAGGAAACCTCTAATTCCCAGGGACTCCCTGACAGCTGCTGTTTGCCTCTCAGATTTCTCACCTCGATGATGCTTGCCACGTCCATCAACTCAGTGAGGTTCATGCTGCTGCGGTAGCCCCAGGAGAGCTTGTCGATGGAGGAGCACATCTCCCACTTGTGAGCTGGCAGGATCCCTGGATTGTATTTGTCAGCACAGTTGTAGTAGCCCCCATGATGGCAAGAGCAGTTATAGCCCCAACGATCATTGACCACGACAGTGTCCTGCAAGAAGCAGCTCAGCTCAGCAGGGAGAAGGCTTTGCCTTGGACTTTCCAGCTTGCATTCATCCCTCTGAGGTTAGCAAAGGCACCTAAAATCCCCTCTGTGATCCATGGGAAGAGAGAGAGGATCCTCCAGAGAAGGCTGAACCTCTCTCTGGGAGAACCTCTCTCACTTCACTCAGGTAGGAGTTGAGGCAATGAGGCTCCTGGCCTCTGAGCCTCCCAGGAGTGCTGTAAAGGACAGGAGAGTCTTCTCTAGGAGCTCAGAGAAGGCCTCTGGGGTTGTTGTGAGAGAACAGAGCACATCTGATATCTGGCAAATAGGTTTCTGCTTTGATCCCACTCCTCTCTCACTGCTGCAGACCTTCCACCCCCGTGAGCTGCCTGTGGCCATGAGGGATAGCTGGAAGAGATACCTTGACAGGACTGTCATTATACAGCCAGGCAAGGAAAGCAGTGGAGTTCCAATATGAGTCTGGAGCTTCCCAGTCTCCATCTGACCAAATCAAGTCTGGTTTGTACCTAACAGAGAGATGAATGTTACTCCAGAATGGTTTATTTCCTCCTGCCACAAAGGAAGCCCTGGGCTTTGTCTGCCTGGGCTCCAGCTTCACTTCCTTTTCCTACTGCCTGACATCACCAGGAGGTTTATGCCACCAGACAAAGCTCTAAGTGAGGTTCTTACAGCAGCAAAAGTGCTGTGTGGGTCACACCTCAGGGGAGGATGCAGCCCTTCAGGAGAAACAGAAGCTTGTCTCTCAAAGGCAATCAGGGGTCATGTTCCTGACCTGGGACAACAGCCACTTAGATGTTTGCAACCCTCATGTTTTTGTCATCAAGGGGAAGCAAGTCACAGTGAAATCATTCTTCCACTCTACTAAACATTGAGCAGCTTGCTCTACTTTCAATCTCAGCCTGCACAAAGGCAGCATTAAAGGCATAACTGCCTCTGATGGCAACTTTGCCCCTTCCTTATTTTCCAAATTAAACTGCCCACAGGGCAGATGTGAAGCCCTTTTCTAATCACCACTTATCATTAACATGGCAAAGATTACCACTTGTCATCCCTCTGCCCTGCACCCACTTGGGAGTATTTCTCTATAGCATAGGAAATGCTTTTGGTTCCTAACTGGTTGCAGCTCTTACTTTAAGACAAGATCATAAAGTTCTGGCATGGTCTTCTTGAAAACAAAGTTCTGGGTCTTGAAGCCACTTTCTTTGTCAGCTAGATAGAGAGGATGAAACCACTCCAACAGTGAGTGATAGAGTCCATAGTGTATGTTGCTGAAGGACAGAAAACAAAGGAACAAGTTATGCTGGCAGCAGGGATCAAGACCAGGTGACAGATCAGACTGCAGGCACTGTTAGCTTACAGAGTTTACCACTTTGCAAGCATTCTTTGTTTTTTTTTTTTCATATCAAACTCTTTTCTGCTCTCAAGAGCAGCCAGAAGAGTTCAGTGCACAGAGATGAGAGGAGCAGCAGAATCTGGCAGTGCCATACCTCTCCCTGAGGGCTTGCCCCAGCTCTCCGACGAGGTCTCGGTGAGGTCCAGTATCCAGAGAGTTCCAGTTCCAGGAGACAGGCGACCCCCAGTTGGTGAAACCTTCGTGATGCTTTGTGGTCAGTACCACATACCTGAGGGGGAAAGAACTTGGTTAGGATGAGAAAGGAACTGCCTGAGCTCCTGTTCCAGCCTCACTGCAAGCCCAGCGGCTGGAAGGGCACAGGCTGCGTGGCCATGCTGTGAGTTCTCTTCCACTGCCCTTTACACTTAGGACTGAACACGAGATCAGAGCTTTGTAACAGATTTTAATGCTGGAGAAGAATGAACACTTGAGGCTTAGCAAGTAGTAAGATCCTTCATCTCCTCAGCACCCTGGGGAGGACCTCACAGGGACCCTCCAGGGCTGCTCAGGGACTCCCAATCCCTCAGGGATTGCTGGACTTGGCTCTTCCATTCCCCTGCGGACCCTTTGGCCTCTTAGGGACTCCAGGAACAGTCCTCCATGCTCTCTGTGTCTTTCTGTCCCCTCAGGGCCCCCCGGACCCTTTGCTGCTCACTGACCAGGGACTCCCTCACAGATCCACGGGAACGGCTCCCTGGGACCTTCAGAGACCCTCAGACACAGCTGCCCTGGCTCCTCACTGTCAGGGGATCCCAATCTCCTCGCAGACCCCCAGAAACGGCTCCACCATGCCCTCAGGGACCCCCGGCACAGCACTCGGCGACCCCCAGACCCACCCCCTATGCCGTCAGGTCCCCCCCGGCCAGCCCCCTCGGCTGACCTGGCACCAGCCCGCTGGAAGAGCCGCGCCCATTCCCGGGGCTGGAAGTCGTGGGCAGTGAAGCGAGGCGCGAAGTCCGCGTAGGTGGTGCCGGGCGGGTACCGGCGCTGCACGAAGCGCTCATAGTCGGCGCGGCGCTCGCCCCGCCAGTGCCACCAGAACCACTCGGAGCCCCAGGCC
>VWZE01012272.1:76817-91010 GCA_013396675.1 Eubucco bourcierii | reverse complement strand
GGGGCCGCCGTTCTGCCGCGTGACGTCACCGCGCTCCCGCCATGGCTACCGCGGGGCCGCCGTTCTGCCCTGTGACGTCACCGCGCTCCCGCCATGGCTACCGCGGGGCCGCCGTTCTGCCGCGTGACGTCACCGCGAAGCTGCGGGTTCAGGGCCGCGGGCAGCTGGCGAGGGCCCCGGCGGCGCCTCTGTGCCGGCTCCGCGCACCCCTCAGCATCCCAGCACGGAGCGCGTCCAGTCCTGCTCCAGGCCCCTCAGCAGCCTTGTGGCCTCTGCTGGACTCTCTCCAGCAGTTCCCTGTCCCTCTTGACCTAGGCACAAGACTCCAGATGTGGCCTCACCAGGGCAGAGGGGCAGGAGGACCTCATTGGACCTGCTGGCCACAGTCTTCTGGACACCCTGGCCATGGGGGCACATTGCTGGCTTATGGTGAAGCTATGCCCCCCACCACTCTTGGGTCCTTCTCCACAGCTGCTTTCAGCAGGTCACCCCTCACTTGTACTGCTGCTGGGGGTTATTTTTCCCCAGCTTCAGGACCCTACACTTGCCTTTGTGGAACTTCATCAGGTTCCTTCCTTCTGTCCCTCCCTCCCAGCCCAGTTCTGCCTCGCTATAGCCACTTGTGTGCCTCCTCCTGCAGCCTGAGCTCCTGTGCCCATCCAACAGGGGGCCAGGAGAGAGCCTGTGAGAGGCTCCATGAGACCCTTCTGCTGCTGATAGCTGGAGCAGACGCAGGGCCTGGCTCCAAAACCAGCATGTGAGGGATGGTTGCAACCTCTGGGGGTACAGGGCAAAGTCCAAAGGCCTTGTGGCCGTGGCCTGGGCAGCCCAGCCAGGCTCATCCCTATCAGTGGGGTTTTGGGCACCAGCAGGAGTCCTGCTGCTCTCCAGGGCACCGGTGAAGAGCTCTGTGACACTTTGCTCTCCTTGCAGGTTGTGCAGCTACATGTGCTGCTTTTGTGTGACTATGGAGCTCCTTATGCTCTTGAGTTGCTGCCCCAGCTTGGGCTTCAACTTGTCACCTGATGGAGTCTGTGCTCCAGAGGTTAATGAAAGAAAAAGCTGAAAATGGCTTTAATACTTCATCATTCAATGTCCAGCCAGCTCCTGTGTGGCACAGATTATCTTTCCTTGAGCTTGCTGAAGGAAACTTGCTGGCTGCAGGGTCCAGTCTGCCTTGAGATCCTCAGCCATGGCAGAGTCCATAAGGCACAGTGAGAAGCATTTCAGTCTTCCATAAAGGAGACTAAAATCAGCATGGACCTAAATGCTGTGAGATGTGCTCAGCCAGGGCTGTCTGCAAGTGAGTCCAGAGAAGCCAGCTCCAGTTTCCCCAGGAAGGCTTAGAGTTCCTCCTGCTGCTGCTGGTCCTGCGTTCACTGTTGGCAGGAACTCATCATCCTTGATGATGTCTGAGGAAATGGCTTCATGTGGCACCAGGGGAGGTTTGGGTTGGATATCAGCAGAAACTTCTTCACTGAAAGGGCTCTCAAACACTGGCCCAGGCTGCCCAGGGAGGTGGTTGAATCCCAATCCCTGCAGGTGTTTCCAAGAGGCAGAGATGTGATGCTGAGGGCCATGGATTAGCACCAGGCTTGGTAGAGTTAAAGAATGGCTGAACTCAATGATCTTAAAGGTCTTTTCCAAGCCAAATGAGTCTATAAAATACAAGAATCTGCTGTCCTGGGGCACAGTGTGATCATGGCTGGCACACTGATGTGGAACCAGCATCACTGCAGCTGTGAATCAGCTGCCTGTATACATCTGCACATTTTATGCCCCAGCATCTACGGATAACATCAGTGGGAGCTGGCTGCATGACAGGCACCTGATCTCTCATCTCTTAGGACCCCCACATGAAGAGAAAAGAAAAAAAAAAAAATTGCTCCAGACTGTTTCTGCCACTCCCTGGATGGACTTCCCAAGGCTGCCTCCCTACGTTCCACGCACGTCCTCGCAGATGGTCTCTATCACGGAGGACTTATGGGCACTGCCTGCTTCTGGGCTTTCCTCAGAGGCCTTCAGCTGCCTCCTGCACTGAGAAAAGACCACCCTGAGGGAGGCAAACAGCTCCTTGCTCCTCAGGGCATAAATGATAGGGTTCACCATGGAATTGAGCAGGCAGAGGGTGCTGCAGAAGGCAAACGCCCTGCGCAGCCGATCGCTCAGCCTGGAGAAGATGCTGTAGGTCATGAGGCCGAGCACTGGAGACCAGCACAGCACAAGGACTGCCAGCACCATCACCAGGGTCTTGGCCAGGGTGACATCCATCCTCATCCTGCTGCTTTGCTGCTTTGCCCCCTGAGCTTGGTGCTGCTCCATGTAGGCCACGTGCTGGCGAGCCCTGTGCAGCACCCGTGCGTAGGCGCAGGTGATGCAGCCCAGCAGCAGCAGGGTGAAGCAGATCCAACTTGACAGGTAGCTGCCATCCACAAAGGGGAAAAGCTCAGAGCAGGTGGAGTTGAGAGTGCAGCAGTTCCAGCCCAGCAGAGGCAGGGAAGCAATGGTGGCACAGGTCACCCAGAGCACCCCCAGAGCTATCCAGGCTCTCCTCCTGGTCATGAGGAGCTTGTACTCAGAGGGCCTGCTGATGGAGAGGTAACGGTCCAGGGCTGTCAGCAGCAGGCTGCTTAGGGAGGCAGAGAAGGATGTGGTCACCCCTGCCAGCTGCAGCAGGAACACCTCTTTGGAGAAGTCACTCTCTTTAAAGACATGGAAGCTAACGAAGCTGCAGACAAAGATGATGCTGGCCAGGATGTCAGCCAAGGCCAGGCTGCTGATGAAGAGGTAGGAAGGCTTTCTCCTGGTGCCAGGAGAGGAGAAGATCAAGTACAGCACCAAAATGTTCTCCAGAATGCAAAGTATCCCAAAGAGGCCACACAAGGTGGCAATGCTGATCTTCTGTGCCTGTGTGCTGAGCACCATGAAGCACTCCATGGAGTTCACACTGCATTTGGAGGTGTTCTCATGTGTCTCACAGATACCCATTGGAACGGAGCTGGGAGCTTACCAAGAGTCTTTCTGCTTCCTTCTGCACTTCTTCAGATGCTCTGGGAAAGATCAAGGTAAAAAGGGCTTAGAGGAGCAGAGAGAGCAATAAATTCACTGAATCCTAGAATGGTTTAGGTTGGAAGGGACCTCAGAGCTCCTCTGCTCCAATCTCCCTGCTATGGGCAGGGACACCTCTCACCTAGGCTCAGCTGCTCAAGGGCTCAAGCCTGGCCTTGAACACCCCCAGGCAGGAGGCAGGCACAGCCTCCTTGGGCAGCCTGTTCTAGAATCTCATCACCCTCATACTGGGACAAGTCTTTCCTCTAAAGGCAGGCACACAGAAGGAAATTAGCCCAAGGAAATCCACTTTGAGGTCCACAGCCCTGAGCTGGAGCTAGCTTCCACCCACAGATCCAGGCTTTGCTCCCCAGCTGGTGTGGCTGAGACTCCACTATCACAGCCCATGGGCACCACAGCTGTGCCCCATCCCTAGCTGGCACCAAGTCCACATCTTGGGCTGTTTCCTCACCACAAGAGGGAAGCAGCAACGCTGAGAATTAGACAGATCCTGGGCCAGCTCTTACCACTCCTCCAGGATTCACAGCTCAGGCCAGCAAGGATGGAAGGGGCAGCTCCTGGAGGCATTGTGCCATGGCCAGGACCAGGCCCTGGAGGACAGCTTGTCCAAGTGAAGCTGCTCCAGGAGATGGCTGTGATGCAGAAGGAGCTGGCAGGGTCTTGGTGCAGCTCATCTGGGAACACAAAGTGTACTGCAGCATTCCCTCTTCACCAGAGCTATGTGGACACACAGAAACACCAGGCTGGCCTTATATTTATGCCTGCCCATTGCATGAAGCTCAGGCTCGCTGAAGCTGTGTTTCTCCCTCCATAATCCTTGTGCCCTGAGTCAGCCTGTCCCATGGTCAAACTGATCAGAAGTTACTGTTTAACATCACGATTAGGGGACAAGCTGGACATAAAAATGGGGACATGCAGGAGTCAGAGCAGCTGAGCCCCAGAGCCCCCTCCCCATGCCCAGGGTCAGGCTCATTTTATCAACATTGTTCACTTCAGCTGTGATGTGGCGGAGAGGGAGCCCTGGGCAGGTACTGAGCCCCTCTGTGGCAGCACAGTTTTGTTTTTCTCCACACTGCTGCAACTTGATGCATTTAAATCTTTTCATCTTCATGACACTGATAAGCTCTGTCCTTCAGATGTTGTTTTTCTCCAGTCCTGGCTCTTGATATTGTTTCTGCTTTAAGCCAAGTGTACTTGCACCAAGGGCTCAGCTGCCTCGTGTTGCCTCATGGCACAGGGGGAACAAGGTCCTCCTGGGCCAGGGTACAGGCAGCAGAGGAGGAGGCAGGTGTCAGGTACAGTAAAGCTGCCTCCTGAGCAGTGAGATCCAGGTCAGGCTGCCCTGCTGCAAAAGGCCATGGGACCAGAAGGCTGCAAGGGCAGTGGAGGGAACAGAACATCTCTGGCAGGAGGAAAGGCTGAGACCTGAGGCTTAGCCTGGAGGAGAGCAGCCTGAGAGGGGATCTGATCAGTTTACAAGTATCTGAAGGGCAGGGGGCAAGAAGATGGGGCCAGGCCCTTCAGTGACAGGACAAGGGGCAGTGGGCACACACTGGAACCCAGGAGGTTCCATCTGAACATGAGGAGAAGTTTTTTACTGTGAGGGTGCAGAGCTCTGGAGCAGGCTGCCCAGAGAGGCTGTGGAGTCTCTGGAGACACTCAAACCCCACCTGGATGTGTTGCTGTGTGACCTGCCCTGGGGCAGGGGAGTTGGACTCCATGATCTCCAGAGGTTCCTCCCAACCCCTAACACTCTGTGATTCTGTGGGGCTGGATCCCCCTTCCTGGAGCCATCCACCTGGCTTGCAGCATCCAAAATCCCACATCCAGGCAAGGGCAGCAGGAGTCCCTGCTGCTGGAGGGTGGCACCCAGCTGACAGCTTTGCCTTTGCCCCAGAACAAACAAAGCAGGCTCAGGGTCACTCCCTGCCCTCCCTTCTGCTTTGAAAGAGGAAATGCCCAAAGCGTGGGAGCCAGAGCAGGCAGACCTGTGACAGCTGCAGCTCCCCGGGAGGGAAGTGAGTGCCCAGGACGGGCAGGGGCCAACCACCTGTGGTTTCTCTGCCTGGTCTCTGCAATCCAGTGATGGCAACGTCTGCCTTGGGAGGTGACAACAGCCAGCAGTGACCCACAGGCTGCAAACCTCTGTCCACAACACCTGAGCAGTGCAATGCATCTTATATCCATCTGTGCTGCTTCCCTTCCCACTGATTCCCTGCCCCCTGACACTCAGCACTGTTCCTGTGATCTGCAGGAGCTGCAAAATGCCCCTGAGCACTGCTTAGGAGGTGATGGAAGAGCCCAAGCCCTGAACTTTGCTCTGCCTGCCTGTCAGGGCTCAAACATCAGCAGCTGCAGGACCTGAGGGCAGGTTCCAGGCAGGGCAGTTCACCCTGATTTGCATTTCTGGGCACCTCAGTCTGGAGCAGTGCTGGACTTTGGGCTGCAATGTGGCTCAGTGTTGCAGCAAAGCTCTCTGCTCTTACATCAGGCCCTGGCATGAGGCAATCACACTGAGCAGGGGATGTTGCACTCCCATCTGAGCACCTCTGCTTCCTGCAGCTCTTCACAGGAACAGTTACTAATTGCTGTTATCAAGCATGACAACATCTCTGCCTCCAGAGAGAGATGGATTTAGTGGGCAGATGGACTTTGACATAGCTCAGGGCTCACCAGGAGCCCTCAGGGCAGCAACTGCCTCTTGGGAGTCTCCAAAACTCCTCAGCTAAATCCAACCCAAGACATCTCTCAGTGAAGCAGGGCCCAGTGTCCCCCTGACATCTGCAGCCAGCATCCCCAGCACCACCTTAAACTCTCAGTACCTACAGCTGGGCAATGTCCAAGGAAGAAACTTAAGATCTTGGAAACTCTACTGAACAGCAGACAGTTGATGCTGCTTTAAGCTGATGCTGCTTTAAGCTGCTTTAAGTTGATGGTAATGGCAAAGTAACTCCTGCAGAGTGTTCTGGTACAGCTCTCTCCACTAAGCTGACATCACTCAGATAAGCACTGGGGTTTGAATCCCTGTGCTGGGCTCGTAGCTGTCAGCCTGCCAGCCCAGACCTTCTCTGCCCACATCTGTTGTGTCTCAGGCTGAATCACAAGCACAAATTTCTTCGCAGTTTTGACTGAGGCCTCCCCCAAAATCCTCCTTCCAGCTCCCCTGTCTGTGAGGCAAAGCAGACAGGGCTTGGCCCTAGCACCAGATCTCTTCTGCAGGGGCTCTGGAACGTGCTGACAGGGGCAGTGCCAAGAGTCCCTCTCCTTGCACTTTGTCCTTGGCTGGTTGGTTTTTGTTTGGTTGGTTTTTTTTCCATTCCATAAGGCTGCTTCTCTCTGCCCAGGGCACATTTTCCCCTTGTTAGATGGGCTCCTGGATCCAACCATTTGTTCATCCCCACTGTCTCCTGCATGCTTCAGCTCCTGGCAGAGAAGCCAGCCCTTACCTAGACCCCCGGGGGAAAGCTGATCTGTGGCATCCTCCCCATGAGGCAAAATCCCTCTTCAAGGCTGGAAACCCTCTTTTGAGGGGCAGCAGCTCCACCTCCCAAGCACAGCCATGCAGCCCCACCACAACCAGCCTGGGAAGCCCAGAGAGGCTCTGTGTGCTGGGTTGAAGTTTCAGCCAATTTCCCCACCCCTCGCGTTGGATTTTATCCTGAAGAACACTGGGAATGTCCCCGTGAGAGCCTCCCCAGGCTGCCTGTGTGGTGAGCTCAAGGGTAGGATGTGTTTTATTGTGACAAAAAGGACCCCCCAGGGGCTAGCAAACACAAAGCACTCAGTCGCCTCCTCTCACTCACCTCCTGGGCTGGGGATGTTTGGGAACTTCTCAGCCTTCGGCTCTCAGGGGACTGTGTGCAGCTGTGGGTGGTGTCTGCTTCCCCCTCTCCTTCCACATCACTTCTGGTTTCTCCTAGGTGTCTCACACCGTGCTGGGTTTGCTTCCTTAGGCTGGAAACCCACCAGTGCAGATCCTTCCTTTGGTTTCTTGCTCTCTTCCATATGCTTTTGGTGAATGTGTGTCAGGTTTTCTGTCCTCCCCACTTCCCCTCCGGGTTTCTCTCTTCTTCTTCTGGCTGCTGGTGTCACTTCTCACAACCACCCCAACCCTCTGGCTTGCTGAAACAATTTGCTCAGCCCCTCTGATCCCTCCATGTACCTGCAGCAGTGAGGGAAGAGACATTCAGGGGCTTTTCCTGACCACTCTGGGGAAGAGGAAGAGGAGGGGAAGGAAAAGAGCTAGAAGGCACCCATGAAAACATCTGGGTACACTTTGCTGTGTGCAGGTCTGAGGGCAAGCACAGACATCTGCCATCTGTGGCCTTGCCTGGCACCAGTAACAGCAAGAACCTCACCTGCCTGTGTCCTACAGAGTGGGCAAGCCACAAACCTGCTCTGCTAAGGCCAGGAGAACTAAGGGATTTTCTCCCTGCAAGTGGAAAGGAAAGGAAGTGGCTTAAGACCTGAAGTCACACAGCCATAGCCCTGTGGTCATGACAGAGCCAGGGCTGCAGAGCCTGAGGTCTCTGCTCTGCCAGCTCTCACTGCCCTTCCTCACAGGCCAGATCCTCTCAGCTGGGGAGCAGCTGCCTGGAGCTGGTTGTCTGAAGCTGTGCTGTTGCTACTGGAAGCAGAGATGCCTGGCAAGTGACACCAGAGCACAGAGGAGAGCATCTCCTTCTGCTCAGGGCTCCCAGTTGGGGGTAGAGGCAGCAGAATGGGATCAGTGCAGAATGGGATCAAAGACTGAAGATCACATTCAGTGCTTCTGTGCTCCCCAACCTCCCTGGGCAACCTGTGCCAGTGTCTCACCACCCTCACTGCAAACAACTTCTTCCTAGTTTCAATCCAGTTTCAATCTCCCCTCTGCCAGTTCAAACCCATTGCCCCATGTCCTGTCACTACAATTTGTCACTAGTCCCTCCCCAGCCTTCCTGTAGCCCCCTTCAGATCCTGGAAGGCTACTCCAAGGTCTCCTCAAAGCCTTCTCCAGACTGCAGAGCCCCAACTCTCATAGCCTTAGATTCCAGTTCCCCCCACCCGATTTGGTGGATTCGTGGTGGTTTGGGACAGCAGCTACGCCTCTTGCTCTGCAAATCTTCGCTCTGGAGCCTGGCAGCAGCTGCTGGAGCTCAGCGTTCAGCGATGCTCGATCGCCCTCTCCAGGGAAACCTCCGCGGCACTCGCAGGCATCGCCTGGGGCACGCCTGAGGAGGAGGAGGCAGAACTGGGCACCCAGCGGTGCCCTGACATCCTGTGAGCCTGTGATGTAAAGTGTGAGTGCCAGGAGGCCGCAGCCAGGCTCGGCTGGGTGATGCCCAATGCCAGGCCAAGGGGCACTGGGTAGAAGCTGAGGCACAGAAGTTTCATTTAAACACAAGGAGGACTTTTTTTCCCTGTGAGGGTGACAGAGCCTGGCACAGGCTGCCCAGGGGGGCTGTGGAGTCTCCCTCTGGAGATATTGAAACCCTGCCTGGATGTGTTCCTCTGGGATCTGGTCTAGGAGATCCTGCTCTGGCAGAGGGGCTGGACTGGATGAGCTTTGGAGGTCCCTTCCAGCCCCTGACATTCTGTGGTTCTGTGCCAGGAAAAGGAGGTTCCCCTGCTCACTGGGGTGCTCAGGCACGGCTGAGACCTCTCTGACCTTCTCCATGCTGCCTGGGGCTGGGTGGTTTTGGAAACCACCATCAAGATGGAAGGCATCCAGAGCTGTGTCAGCAGCAGGGAAGAGGGAGGATATCAGCTCTGTCCTCTCAGTGACAGCTTCCAGTTTGGTTCCCATCAACTGACAGCTTTTCCTCTGCAAGAATGAACACAGCACTGCAAAAAAACACCCCAGAAAAATAATTTACAGCAGTCCTGAGCCAGGAAAACAGCAGCACTCAGCCCCAAACCATTCCCTGCTCTGTCACAGCTCCACAACCAGCAGGATCCTGTCAAACAGCTACAAAGAGCTGCTCCAGCAGATGGGGTGGGGTAAGAAAGAAGCAGGATTGCAGCACAGCTTAGAAGCTTCTCATTTGGTCCCTGGGCTCTCTTTTCTAGCAAAAATCACCCTGCCAGGGTGAAAGAAAAACATTCAGGGCTGACTTCTGCAATCGAAGAGGGTTTTGTTCACCTCTAGCTTGGATTTTTTTTGTTCCCCTTGGCATCAGCTGCAGCTGCCCCAGCTGTGAGCAGCCCTGCCCTGGGAAACCCTCGCCATGCAGGGCTGAGAGCTGGCATCAGCACCCAGCTTTACAGCCCCACAGAGGTCACATCCTGCTTCTGTCTTTTGGGCTGCCAGCACTGAGCAGTCAGCTCAGAACTCCTGGGAACCAGAGAAGCATCAGCACTGAAGGGAGGGCTGCAGGAGCCTGCCTCGGCCAGGTGGACATCGAATAGCCTCTCTCAGCTGGGAGGAGCTGCCTGAACTTGGGCCGCCTGATTTGAGGGTATTTAAGGCAGAAACAGAGAGAGGTGTAACTGAGCTCTTCTGCAGATGGTGCTGCAGGGTTCTGCGGAGCCCCTTGGGACTCTCCTGGCCGCAGCTTGTCCTTGCTGCTTGTAGCTGCACCAGATTCCCCCCAGGGAGTGAGGCTGAGCAGGACTGGCAGCAGATGCCCTTGGAAGGGCTTCGTGCCCTGCAGTACTCAGGTGCTGGCTGTGGCTGCCTGGGGGGCACAGGATGGGCTGGGGTGAGCTGCTCTGGCCCTGCAGCCTGCTGGAGGGGAGGCTTAGGGAGAAGCTGTGCAGGCAGTGGTGAAAAGAGCTTTTGAGCCTGGGCTCCCTCAGTGAGTCTGGCTCCGGAGCAGTCGGGAACAGCCCCTGGGGCTGCTGTTAAGTTGCAGCTCCTCTGATGAGGCACTCAGCCCCCAGCAGCTGCAGCAAGCCTGGCTCTGCCTTACAGGAGGGCAACGACTTGCTTGTAGCTCTCTGACTTTGGTATTTCTGGGGCTGAGCTCGAAAAGGAAGCAGCCCAGAGATGGCTGAGAGTAGAGTCTCCTGTTGGTAAGGTGTGGATCAGGGAGCCAGAGTGACTTTATACTGCACTCGGGGGGCAGTGCTCAGGAAATAACACCCAACCGTTTTGTTTTGCCTAGCAGAGGTCACCCAGGCAAAGCAGGACTTGTCCTCTCCGTCTGCCCTCTGTGCCTGTGTCCTGGGTGGGATGCCCTGCTGGAGGCCCAACCCTGCTTGCTCCTGTGTAGCAAGGTGGGTAGAGGGTGGGGATGTTTTTTCCTGCTGATAGGATATGAACCAAGCTTGTTGATTTAACTGGGCTGAAGGTTCCTGCTGGCTCCCGTGACTCAGGGCTGGTGCAGACCTGCACAGGGAGCTGTGGAGACAGCAAACCTGCAGGGTATGACTCAGGAGCCAGGCCTGGATGTGTTTACAAAGTTCAGACATCCGCTGCAAGGAAGCTGCTTCAGCACAAATCTTTGAAGTCCCCCTGGGCCAGAAAGCTGAGGGCTGGGCTGGCTGTGCTGCTATGAGCTGTGTGTGCCTGGTGGGGGGGGGGTGTCTGCTCTTGGTGCTGACTTTGTTGTGTTTGTGTTGTGTATTCACATGTGAGAGCTGCAGCCCTGCAGAGGAGATGTTCTCAGACACTCCTGAGTCTGGAACTGGTTTCAGCAATGCTAGAACTGGCAGGCAGCTCTAAAGTCCCCCTGGAGTCTTCTCCTCTCCAGGCTGCACACCCCCAGCTCGCTCAGCCTGTGCTCACAGCAGAGCTGCTCCAGCCCTGGGATCATCTTTGTGGCCTCCTGGACTCCTCCTTCCAGCATCTCTGTGTCCTCCTTATGCTGGGACACCAGAACTGAAGCCAGGATTGGAGTTGGGCTATGAGCAGAGCCAAGAGGCACCATTCCCTCTCCTGCCCTGCTGCCCACACTCCTCTGGCTGCAGCCCAGCACACAGCTGCCTGCTGGGCTGCAGGAGGGCACTGCTGGCTCCTGGGGAGCTGCTCAGCAACCAAAACCCCCCAAGTCTCTTTCATCAGAGCTGCTTTCAACCCACTCTGCACCCAGCCTGGATCTGTGCCTGGAACTGGCCTGACTGATTGTTACCTTGGTTAATGTTTGGCACAGGTGGAAGCCTCTACCTAGTTTCAGGTGTGTCACAGGACTCTTAGTAACCCCAAGGTGTTTACTTTTCACAGCTCTAAAAGTTGTGCAGCTCTGGAAGTTCATCACCTGTGCAATAAAACTGGGGCAGTGGCTCACTGCTGACTTAGCAAATGATTCATCTGTGCTGTCTGCCTCCTGCAGCACCCATCAGAGGGTAGCTCCCCCAGAGTGCTCTGGCAGGAGAATGTGCTTGGTTAGATCCATCAGGATGGCAGCTGGAAGCACTGCAGGTTGGGGCTAATGAAGCTCTGGGGGCTTTGTCTTCCCTGGATCTTCTGTGCAAATTGGTGGTTGTTGCAGTGCCAGCACAGATGGAGCTGAGATGCTTCCCTGGGCTGCTTTGAGAGGCAAGGGAGATGTTTGGGGCAGGGGGAAAGCAATAGTGACTGGGAAAAGCCTGGAGCTGTTTGCATTAGTGGCAGCAAAAGTGTGATGGAAGGTTTGAGAGGAGGACCTGAGTAATGTAGATCCTCCTGGGAACAGGAGGAAAATGTTTGCTGATGCAGTCAGCCCTGATTTACCTGGAGGAAGCAGAATAATCCAGACTGAGCAGGCACCTGCAGGACAAAAATCCATGGACAACAGGTGACAGGAGCAGGTAGCAGAGCTGAGGTCATGGAGCCTGTGTGGCCATGTGGCAATGCCCAGCAAAGGCAGGCTGGGAGGTGCTGCCCTGCTCCAGCAGCATGTCTGAGGGCACTGCCTCTTGGACCTTCTCTTGAGCAGATGGAGGACTGCATGGCACAAATGGTGGGCATGAGCTGCTCCCTGAGGCTGCTCACAGCTCTGTGCAGCCCAGAGAGCCTGCCCACGAGGGACTGAGGTGGGCACAGTGCCACAGGCCTTGGAACAGCTCCTGTGTTGAGGCTACTGGAGCTGGGGTGGGGGGGAAGAGATTTAAAGGGCATTACTTGAGGGAGTGAAGTGGCTTCTGTTGAGGGGATCTGAGATCTTGATGACTAGGTTCAGTCCTTCACCCTGTGCTGTGTCTCTAGGGGGGAAAACAGGATTTAAAGGTCATTACTTGAGGGAGTGAAGTGGCTTCTGTTGAAGGGATCTGAGATCTTGATGACTAGGTTCAGTCCTTCACCCTGTGCTGTGTCTCTAGGGGGGAAAACAGGATTTAAAGGTCATTACTTGAGGGAGTGAAGTGGCTTCTGTTGAGGGGAATCTCAGATCTTGATGACAAGGTTCAGTCCTGCACCCTGTGCTGTGTCTCCAGGACATGGCAGGCACTTGGGTGCTGCTGTTGATGCTGGGGCTTACCCAGAGCGTTGGGAACATCTCCTTTGGCTCCACTGCAGGAGAAGAAACCTGCCCAAGGTTTCAGCAGCTGCGGGCTGAAGCCTGAGTAACTTTCTCTGGGTTTGTAAGCTGGGAATGATAGTGGTTTGGATGTTCCAGGATGTCTGCCACTCCGATTAAAAAAAACAAACCAACCCTCTCCTTTGTTTTCCTGCATGAACTCTGAGTGACTCCACTTCAGCTGTTGTCCTGGTGTGTTTCAGGGAAATGTTTGCTGCACAAGCCCAGGGTTGGTTCAACAGGAACATTTTCTGCTCCTCTCTGGCTAAATGTCAGCCTGACCCCAAAACAAGATGAGTTTGTTTGGGTGTTGTGGGTTGTTTGGGTTTTTTGGTTACTATCTGAAGGATCGTGAGGAAAAAGAACCCTGCTGACCTTGTGATACCCTTGGTCTGAACTGCAAAGCACATTTCTGGGGAGCAGAACAGCCGAGAGAGCAGATTTGCAGGCAGCAAAATGCTATTTCTGCATCTCAGAGACATGCCCTGCCTTTAAAAAACATCTCCCTGCCGAGAGGAGATCCTGCTTTAGCAGATATAAACACGCTAAAGATAGCAGCAAAGGAAAAAAAAAAAAAACAACAAAACCCCCCCCCCAAAATCTGCTGACGTGGAGCTCCTCGAGATAATTTGGTGGAATTTCAAAGCTCCAAGTGTTTGGTTACAGCAGATTCTGTTTGTCTGTAGCTGAAAGGAAAAGGATCTCAGCCTCTCAGCCCTCAAAGTGGTGCCAAGAAATACAGAGCAAAGGGAGGGGAAACAAAACCATCTCGGCTTGGTTTTGTGCAAACACCCAACAAAGAGCAGGAACAAAGGTCTGGGTTGGTTGTGTCTGTTGGTTAAAACAGAGCAAGTCTCGTTCGGTTGCCTTGCAGCACAGCACCCAAAGCTCTCTGCTGTACCTTTTGTCTCTTCAGTGCCTGCGATGGCTCAGAGCTCTAACATCAGGTCTTGGCCGCTCAGAAACAGCCTTTGGTTTAATGTAGCTAAAACTGCGACTTCAGCTGTTTGTCTGCACCTCTGATGCTGTTTTGAAGTGTTTCCTCCTGCCTTGGTGGTATTTAAACCTGCCTTTAATTGCTTGCTGGGTTGGTTTTTGAGGTTCCTATTTCTGTCCTTGGGGTCTTGCCTGGTCCCTCAGCGGGGCACAGGGAGTTGGGAGGTGGCTGAAGCCTGCAGGTTTTGACTGGAAATGGGATTGTGATCCAGCCTGGACAGGGTAAAGGTTGGATTTTAGTGGAAATGATCCCTTGAGGTAAAAGAAAATTTGAGCACGAATAAAAGCAGGCAGTGAGGCAGTGCCAGGGGCTCTGCTGTAGGGAAGCCTTCTCACAGGAGTGGCTTTAATCTTTGGATCTGGCTTTAACCTCATACATCTCCCTGTGCTTTGGCATGAAAAAAAAAAATCCCACTTCTATCTTTAACAACTTAGATATTCAAAGCTGTTTCATTTCGATAAACGTGGAGTATGGGCTCGATGAACTCAAGCTGCTGTTTTTAGCGATCTGAAAGCTGTGAGGGGGGTGGGTGTGTGTCTACAGGGCTGGATTTTGCTCTTTGTTTCGTCGTTCCGTGAATCCTTAGCTCCCGGGGACCTTCCAGCAGCCGGAGGGGTGGGTTTGGAGCTTGTTTTTGTTGTTCATTATTTCACCTCTTTTGAAGCCCTAAACGGCAGCTGGCGCAGACACCCCCCCGCCTCCGCCTTTTGT
>VWZE01012272.1:51681-76424 GCA_013396675.1 Eubucco bourcierii | reverse complement strand
GGGAAGTGGGGCTGGGGGGCTCCGGGCTGGCCGGGACGAGGGCCAGGGAGGGGGTGGGTTAGAAAGGAAGGAAAGAAAGTTTTAAAACGAACAGACAGGAGTTGGTGAGGGCCGCTGCGGGGGGAGCAAACAAGCCGCTTGGGTTGTGCTGACGACGTTACCTCGACCCTTGGCTGCGGCGGAAAGCTGGCGGTGGGCATGGGGCCCTCGGGGCAGCCTTGGGACAGAGGTGGTCTGGGAGGGCATTGAGTGCGAGAGCTGACACCGACTTGGGGGGGGGAGGCGAAGACATCGGAGTGCTTTGAGATAGTCTTGGTGTGAGGAGAGGACGAGCCGCGGGCTGGACAGGAAATGACTGCGAGAGTTGATGGCTTGGCGGAGGGAATAGCTGCCAGGAGGAGGAGGCAGATGTGTTGTAACGGCCGAGTAGGCTTTGGGGCTGCCGTTCGGTTTCGGGGGAAGTGTTGGGACACTCAGGGTCAGCTTCTGTGCGCTGCAGTCCTGGGCGGTGCTTTCCTGGGCTGGTCCCACTGAGCCAGGCGGAGCAGTTCTCAAGGGGAGGTTTCCCGGGAGGGTTTCTTTGTGCTCAGAGGTGCATTGAAGCCTAAATTCCCTAAGAATTCATGCCAAGGTATTTCCGATGGAATTGGATTTTTTTTTCTTGTTTTGTTGCTATTAAGGGTTTTCGATTGCCTATTAAAATCTTAAGTTCTACAGTACGATAAAGCTGTTCTTTATGAACTGTTAGGTAAAATGGTGAAGTTGATAGAAAATTTAAGATAAATAGTATCGTGTCTTAAAAAGTTTGAAGCATGTTGTCACCTTTTAACAAGAAAGAAGCACAGCTTTATGAGTTCTCTGAAATATTTCAACCTTTAAAATGAATTTTTCCCCCCCTCTTTCAGACTGGAAGTTGTTGCCTTAGCCTGAATTCTCGCTCTCTTTTTATGCAGTGAGACTTCTCCTTCGGAGCTTCCGTGCCGAGAATCCGATGTTGGGCTCGGCTGCCTGGCTGAATACAGCGGATCAGCCCATGAAAACTTCTATTCCCAGCCTAAGGAAAGAGTCTAGCAAAAGGCAGCACCTACTTTTTCAGGCTTGGAAGCAAGAAAGGGGACGAGAGTCGGAGAGTGTGGAATCTGAGAAGACAACCGAAAGGTAAACGGGAGTGGGGGGATGCAGGAGATCGATTCAGTGCTGTGTGATAGTATCTGTCTGCCTGGAAGTGGTTAAAAATGATACAATCACAGAATGGGTTGGGTTGGAATGGATCTTAAAGATCATCCCGTTCTACCCCCCTGCCGCGGGCAGGGACACCTCTGCCTAGACCAGGCTGCTCAAGGCCTCATCAACCTGGCCTTGAACACCTCTAGGGAGGGGATGTCCACAATCTCATTGGGCAGCCTGTTCCAGCGTCTCACAGAGTTTCTTCTTTGGTTGTTTTGTCTATAAAGCAAGATAGGCAGGGAGAGAGAAGATAACAGAGGCAGTGAGTAGACAGCCCCGGCGTCTGGTTTGCACGGTGTGGTGTCTAGAAACCCACCCATACCCAGGGCAGGATTCTTGGAATCTCTCACCCGCTCCCCCGCCTGGAGGAGTGGCTGCTTTCCATTCGAGGCAGTTCCTCAGTTCACTTTGGGTTTATCTGAGTCGTTCTTGGGAATTGCCAGAGCTGGGGAGTGGCTTTATCAGGGCAAACTGCCCAGATCTTTAGGTGTAACAGCCTAAAGTGGTTTAACTGTCTCCATGATTAGATTTGGGACTGCATTATGTGAGCAGTTTTGCTGAGGAGAAAGGAAGGGTTTGTTTAGCAGTTGTGCTGCTTAGAGGAGCAGGGATTTTTTTTGTGAGTAGGCAGCTAAAGCTGTGACTGCTGATAAGAGAACTGGGGTGCAGTTCCTGCAGGATGGATTGGTTTATGACATGCTAGTCAGGCAGCAGCAGAATTGATAAGCCACTGCAGAGTCGGTAATCCCCCCTAGGGTGGGGTTATCATCCAGCCCATGGGAGGTGTCAGCAGTTGTTTGGCATCATTGAAGTGGTGTCCAGGATAAAGGAGGGAAAATGGCTACTGTGAGTTGACAGGACAAGAGGGAATGGTGGGGAGGCAGAGCAGGGTTAGACTGGAGCTAAGGAAGAAGTTCTTCAGTAGGAGGGTGGTGAGACTCTGGGACATGCTGCCTCATGGAGGCTGTGGATGCCTCCTGCCTGGAGGTGTTCAAAGTCAGGCTGGATGAGGCCTTGAGCAGCTGAGCCTAGTTGAGAGGTGTCTCTCTGCCCTTGGTGGGGAGACTGCAGCAGATGAGCTCTGAGGTCTCTTCCAACCTGAACCCTGCTGTGATTCTAAAAAAACTCACTGAACTATTTTGTGTTTAAAACCCCCAAAAGCAGTAATGCAGAACTCCACTGACTTCTCCCCGATTTCACAGGTGACATTAAAGTTGAAGATGGGTGGTGGAGAAAGATATAACATTCCAGTTCCCCAGTCTAGAAATACCACCAAGAACCATCAGCAATTGAAAAACAGGCAGAAGAATAAAGACCAGAACTCCCAGATGAAGACCTACATGAAGAAGGAAAGAGGACACAGCTGCAGTTCATCACCCAGTGCATGGCAGGCCATGCAGAAAGGGGGAAAGAGCAACGTTCACTTCCCCAGCAACAAGAGCTGGAGTCCTACCTTGGCAAACCGTAACCTGTTCTTCACACCTCAGACCAACCAGAACTATGCTGGAGCAAAATTTAGTGAGCCACCCTCACCAAGTGTTCTTCCTAAACCACCAAGCCACTGGGTACCTGTTCCTTTTAAACCTTCTGATAAGGAAATCATGACATTTCAGCTGAAAACCTTACTGAAAGTCCAGGCTTGAGCTGTAACTTTGAGTGTTTCTAAAATTACTGAAATTCACAGGGTTCCAAATTTGAGAGTCGTTGTTCCTAACTCCAGCTGCACAGGTGTACAGAACTAGATCTTCTTGCTGCAGGTAGTTAAAGTCACTTGGATGGGAAAGGGGTAGAAGTTTACACTCCCCTCGTGTTTTACCTCAAGAGTTGTGTGCTGTGTTCACTGTGAAATAGTTTTGTTTTCCCTAATCAATTGAATCCTGAGCAGTCAGCACTTGCTGTATTTATTCCCAGTCAGTGGGACTGCCTCCCAGAACGGCCATTGTGACTACTTGGTTAGTGTGGTGTTAGAAAACCAGCTTTTACCTGGCTTAATGCAGCATTAACTGGAAAAACCCAGGCACTGAAAGCTCTTCAGGTATTGGGCTGCTTTAATCAACTTGTCTAAAATTTGCTAGCTGAGGAAGAACCCTGCAGGAGGGGGTTTGAGGAGCAGAGCTCCACCGAGGCACTAGGCAAAGCAGATCTTGGTTGTAGCTGTCAATTTCCTTTAGCACTCCTGAACTGGTGGCCAAGTGTTTCAAGCCTGTGACCAAAAGAGATGTAGGAGAGGTCATCAGTGCATGTTCCTGAAGGGCTGGAAGAGCCTCTTGGGCAGAGCTGTCCCTTGCCTCTCTCCAGCTCAGCAACGCTCTTGTGTGACCTCAGCGAGCCACTGTGCCAACTACCGACACTGCATTGCCAGGTGACTGCCAAAAGAAGGAATCCTTTTGTGTTCCCCTTGCACTGATGAGTTTAAACCCTGCGTCTTTGTATCCCTTTTGGTTAGTTCAGAGCCCTCTTCAGCTTGGGTTACCCTGTAAGGTTAAAGTTCCAGTAGCTTGTGGCAGGTGTTCAAATGTTTCTTAGGGAAGACAGAGCCATGTAAATAAATGTAAAACTTTGTAGCATATGTAAATGGATATGCCAGGCTTTCCTGCACAGAAGTATTTTTAGTACAAAACTGCTGAATGTAAGATGACCACGCTGAGTACGTGGCCTGATTTAAAAAAAAATAATTATTTTGTTTAAAAAAAAAAAAATTAAGAAAAAAAAAAGGACATTCGTGGCTGTGCCCTTGCACTTACCATCCAGTGAACACACCTTTTACTTGGCTGTGAGATCATTTTTAAGACAAAGTCAGTGCAAAAGAGGCTTACTTGGAAAGTTTAAGTAAATAAATTAAAAAAAAAAAAGTAAAAAAAAAAAAAATTTGAAGTTAAAAAAAAATCTGAGGTTTTTAGATGCAGCTGAAAAGTTCAGCTTCTAAAGTTTTGGATTCTGGTTTGTACTGGACAGGTGTGAGTGATGTGATGGAATCACACCAAGGTGTGCAAAATCAAATGGAATGTTTCGTGTGGCAGAGGTTTGAGTGCTTCCCAACACCGAAGCACTGAAGAACTTCTCTTTCTCAAACATCAATTGGCATTTATTTTTTGTCCTTAAATTGTTGCAGAGTGGGGATAGAGGCGGCCTTGGGTGTTCTCACAGCTCAGTTGAAGCTGTAACAGAAACAACTGAACTGTGGTAACAGACTCCAAGGCGATTTCAAACTGAAGCAATGATTAAAGTGCTGTAATGAGTTCAGCAGAGGGTAGGATGTTCTCTGAGCTGTCTCTACATTCAACCTGTGTTGGCAGCTGGCTGAATGTTTACTCATAATATTGTTCCAAATCAGGTGAAATTGGCATTCTTTAAACAGGTCTCTGTGACCTGGACCCTCACCAGTTTATGAAGTGTGTCCCAGTTATAATTGTGTCGAGTTCAAATTGTCGATGGAGAGTGTGGTGTGTGTACCAATTGGAAACCAAAAATGCAATAAATTAACTTTTCACCCCCTAAAGTATCTGTCTGGTTGGGGATGGGAAGGTGGGATGACAGCATTCTGGCAGGTCAAGGAGCTCTGTAAAAGCTCCTGACGCTTCAGAACACTGACCTGAAGCACTCCCTTAACTGATGAGAACCTGCAGTGTGTACTGGTAAGAATCGGCGACTCGAGCTCCACAGGGCTGGGTCACAATAGCCTCAGGCAGCAGCGGGAGCTGGGAGCTTGCAGCCCTCTGGCCCGCACCTTGCCAGTGATTTGCAATCACGGAGCTCAAAGAAGCAAAGCAAACCAAAGCTGTCTCAGCACAGCCAGGCTGGTCTGAGCAGATCCCCCTGCCCCTTGGGCATGGGTCTCAGGGCTCCAGGCCAGAGAGGCTCCCTCAGGCAGGCAGTGCTCAATTTCCAAGAGACTAATTAATTAAGTCAGAAGGTGCTCTCCAGTTATAGTCAAAACTTGTACATTTTATTCCCAATTCACAGGGTTATTTGCACAGATGGAACACAAAACTCAAGAAAAAAAAAAGGACTTGTATGAATAAAACATTAGCATCTTTTGATCAAACACACTACAGGGTACAGAGTCTTCCCTTCCTAGAATAGTCTCATCAGTAAGAGCATCTTTAGACAAATATTACAGCAATGGACTACAGACTTTTTAAAGCAAGTTACAAGATAATGGAGAAAACCAGCAATTATTAACGGGTGATTATGTCCTAAAAATGGGTCAAATTTATCCCTTTTGTACTTCAAAATGTTCATCTGCAACACCCCTGCCAAAAAGAAAAACCAAGTAGCAGTGCTGCGATGTGGATCGATCCAGTTGCCCCTCTCTGAACAACGTCAAGCTGTTAACCCCAGACCAAACAACAAAAAAAAATATAGAATAGTAGTAATTTAAAAAAACCAAAAGCCAAGCTCTTTGCAAGGAGAGAGCTCCAAGTAACAGGTGAGAGCTCCCCCTTTGAATAAAGCCATTGTGCTGTACATTGAAACATCTTTAAAAGACAGAGAAAGGAGAACATGGAGCTTTTCAGAGACCAGTCTACAACAGTCCCTAATTTAAACACCCAGCTACTTAACCACTGAATTTAGGATCTGGAATCACCAAGTTGGGTGCATGGCCTTGAGGTGAAAAAGAAGTTCAATAGAGCCTTCTGTGACTGCTGAGATCACTTGGTAATGCTGCAGATACTTGGGAGCACAGCCAGTTACTTTCAGCAGAAATTACCTTTATATATATGTATATAATTTCCCCCCCACCCACCCACACACTACTTCAATTCTAACAAATGTTTGCAGGAATGACAAAAATCTAAGTTCACCACAGAAAAATAAAACCATAATCCCCACCCTTCTCGAGACTCCAAAAGAAAGATGCCTACACACATGATCTTTTGCAGCCTGCTTTATGTTCTTGCATTCCAGCTGTGCATAACCTGCAGGTAGCTTGCACAAGACAGGCTCCTGCTTTTGGTTTTGTTTGTTTGTTTGTTTTTGTTTTGTTTTGTTTAGAGCAGGACTAGGATACCTGCACCAAGGGAGGGAGATGTTATCTAGATGGGCTGTGGCTTGACTTGAGTGAATGCGTAAACCATTCCCTGCCCTTTTGGCCACATCCTGCTAACTCGTCCCCAACTCAAAGGCCCACAGAACAGCTTCTTCACAATTTTTCCATGGGAGCAAGAACTAGGACAACATCTTTATTCATGCACTCTTGAAACATCGTGGGTTTGTGTTCGGCTTTTCTGGCTTGTTCATATACACAAGTCAAGTCAAAGTTTAGTCCTACCTCTGGGAGAGAAAGAAAGAACCATCAGAACGGGCAGACACTACATGACACTTGCAATGAACTGGCTTTGCAAAACAACTTTAAACTCTGCTATACACAAACGTTGAGGCACACAACATAAGGACATGCTGACAAATTCATTAAGGTATAGTTACTCTTCGATCAGAACCTCAGCCTGGACACAGAGATCTCCTCCTCCTCCTCTTCCACCCCACTTAGCCAGCTCTAGCTCTGGTTGGACTAAAGTCGACCCAGCGATTCCCTGCAGGCTGCGGACTGCAACAGCCGCACTTGCCCTCCACACTGTCAGGGGGACCCACTGTGAAGTGAGATTTTAGCCATGAAGGCTCTGTTCATGGAGGAAAGCTGCCAAAGGGTGGCGTCTTCTGCTGCCAGGAGCAGAAAGCCACAAGCTAATCGCAGCTATAATCTCATGGAGTTACCAGAGCCACTAAGTGCTTTTCAGTGTCGTTTTCCTTCCACAGATTGCACAGACAGGTGCCAGGAGGCAACTGGATTTCTAGTGTTAGCAGCCAAAGTTTTGCCACCTTCTAGAGAAGCACTGCTGGTGCAGTTTTAGATATGGCAAATATAAACCCATAAGGCCAGAAATTTGCTTCTGTGTGAATCTTAAGATTGGTGTTAAGCAGTTCCTAACCTGGTTGATTATATCTGAATATAACCACTGGGCAAGTCCATCCAGCAGTAATTCAAATCAGACTAATCCAAGCTCATCAGTTTGATTTTTGTTTTGTATCCCTTTCAAAATGTGAAATGTTTTTTGGTTTGTTTTGTTTTTTTTCCCCACTCAAGACATCAAATTATCATTTCCTGACTCTTACTGAAACACCATAGCAAGGATTTTACTCTGTAAGGGCTGCAGAGCTCTACTCTGGAGTCCAATTCTAAAGCTACAAGAATTCCAGTGGATCAGTATTTCCTTCATTTTTGTTTTGTTTTTATTACAGCAACGTTGGCTAAATTTACAGCAAGCAGAAAATAAAGCTGGGTCTGTAGTTAATTTCTGATCAGAACATCCAAGCTTTTAAAGGTAGTACACAATATTTGTTTTAAAAAGAACATATAAAAATACTTTTAGAAGCTTCTATAAGAAAGGAAATACAAAGTTTAATCCCACAACTTCTTTTTTTTTTTTCCCTCTGCTAGAGCTGCACACTACTTGCTACAGGTTTTTAAATAGATTTTTTTTTTTTGCTGTTTTTTTGTTTTTTTGGGTTTTTTTTAACTATACATCCAGGAAAAGTCTACAAAATTAAAGGAACGTGCATATAAATGATTGCATAGCAGAACATGAACATTAACTGCAGAGTAAAAGGAAAAAGGAAAAAAAAAAAAAACAAAAAAAAAAAAAAAAAAAAAAAAGTTAGAAATCCTATCAAATGTACAAAGATTCTTGATCAACCCCCTAAGCACGTTCTGCTGCTGGGATTTCAAAGCCTCTGCATTTCTTCAAAGGCCCTGCTGAAAACACTGAACCCCAAAAGCTAAACCATTTCTCTTAAAAGGAAATTGAAATCAATGTCTTTACACACTACTACAGGAGACTCTGAGGAACACCAGGGGTTGGACTCTGGTTTTTTTGAAGGTAAATAGGAAAAACAAACCCAACCCAACAACACCAAAAGCCATTTTCCTAACAAATTAATTTTGCCTTCTACAGAAAATACTGGCAAGGGTACACAAGGTTTTTGTTATTTTTCCACAATTTACTAAATATACTGTTCTTAGTGATCAACTAAATAGCTAGAGAGGCAGCTCTTGTTCATATCCAACTTCAAACATTTGTTCTGAAGGAAAATGAAATCTTTGTAACCAAACCACTATCTGCTCAGAGGAAGAAGTGATTCAGATTTGCTTGCCCAAATGCTTATTGTTTTTGATGTATGTAAAAGCAAGCTTTTGTTGCTCAGGAAGAGATGGCTACACTTTGATACCTAGGAATACACCAACTAACCACAGGAGTCATTGGCATAAAAAGTTTAGTTCTTATATACTGTACACACACAACTCCAAACAATCTACTGGTATCTAACAGCAGGAAAACTAAGCAATTTTATGGTTAACTGCTCACTAAAATTTAGAATAGATACAAAAACTGCATAAAATGTACACATAACCTAATATTTAGTTGCTCTGCCTTTTTGCTGAGATCTGAATTGAATTTTCCATTTCAAGGTGTGTTTTTCCCCCACGCCCCTCACATGTTCAGGACTAGCAGCCAGTTCAAACACAGTGAGGTCTCTACCCTGCCAAGTCACCACACTGCACCACCTCTGAAGGAGCTTCCAAGCCCACCTCTCTCCCCATGGAGCACAGGAAGTGTCAGCACCACCTCTCTAGAGGGCAGGCTCAAAGAGAAATCTCAACATCTCCCCAGAGAGCGCCGTTTACCAAGCTACTGGTGTCAGTGGGCATGGGGAACAGAGAGACCTGCCTCTGAACAAGGGAAACAGAGAACTGCCAGTCTGCATTTCACAGCAGCCAGTGTTGCACTACAGCTGTCCAGTTTCTTTTTTTTTGTGTGTGTGTTAGCACAAAGCTGAGCATCAGAGAACAAGTTAAACAGCTGGTTTAACTGTTCAGCACAAACTGGTACCAATTCCTCTACGGGTATTGACATTTTTAATAGGACAATGTTGCAAGTTACGATCAATCAAGTCATCACCAATATCTAAGCATTAAAAATGCAAATCTTTACAAAAATATACATAGAGACACCACAACCAAATCAGTAGCTGCCCATGACATGTAACCAAGTGGACATTCTCTCTCTCTCTCTCTCTCTGTTTCTCGCTCTCTCTCAGTGGCTTCTCAACACTGTTTTAATTTTAACCATTGTTGGCTACAGGGAAAACTGACAAAGAAAATATTTTTTAGCACTGTTGCAACATCATATTCCTGATAATTTAAGTAAACTGAACTGTGTGTAAATGAATCTTACATGCCTAGAAACAACATGGATACGCTGTTAGTGGCCACTGGACTTGGGACTAGTCCACGACCGTGATCTGGATTTTGACCTAGATCTAGAATGTGATCTTGACTGTGATTTGGATCTAGCTGGTTCTTTTTTTCTCGATTCCTTTTCATATCTTGAGCTGGACTTATAGTGTGTTTTAGAATCTGTTTTAGAGGTGCCTCTAGATTTGGTGTGAGATGCAGACCTAGACCGTGATTTAGCCTTCATTTCTTTCTTGGGCTGTGACTTGGATCGTGATCTTGAATTGGACTTAGATCTTGAAAAAGATCGATTGCGGTGTTTGAACCTAGCAGAATAAAGGGGAGAGAGGAGATTTGAATGTAAAAACACTATTCTTAGACATCTAGTACATTAAAAATTGTTCACCTTTTTTTTTTTTTTGAGGATAATTTTTTTTAAGCCTATAGTTAAAAGGAATACAGAGAACTAGTTTGCAATTTAAAGGGTGTAAAAAGTGTTTTACCTATCATTGTCCGAATGGCTTCTGCTACGACGAGGTCTTCCAGTAGGTCTACTGCTAAAAAGGTACATCAGAAAAAGTAAAATGGTGACAAAGAGCTAAGCATAGATACAAATGCTCAACAGATTAGTTTTCAAGCTGTGCATTTGCTTTTAGTTACCTCCAGCAAAGCACTGAACTGCTTTCATTCAGTGTTTCTCATTTGATTTGGCATGCAAGATACGCAACTCCCACAAGTTACTCCCACAGCAGAAAAGGACTATTTGAAGTTTTAGCAATTAGATAGTGGAGTTTCTCCTCCAACAGAGTGCTGTGCAGCTGCAGTCAAACACATACACCACTTACTTTCTGGGACTATAAGATCTTCTGTAGCTGTAATCAAAGGAACGACTTCTAGAGCGTCTCCTTTCATAACTCCGACTTCTAGACCGCCTGTATCTGTCATAGTCATCGTAACGAGAGGAGCTGTACAGGTTTCTCCCTTCCTTGGCTTTCATTTGATTTGGTGCTGTAGAAAAAAAACCCCAAAACAGCAATATGGAATATTTTCAGTCTTTTGCCTTTTCCTGACACTACTCAATTGTAGATTTGGTACACAGTAGAAAGGTGCCTGGCAATAGGTCAAGGGGGAAAGCTTGAAGACTCCAGAGGGACATTATCAGCTATCTGCCAGCACCGGAAGGGATCCTACAAGATAAGGGTGTCTAGAGACAGGCTAAGGGGGAATGGTTTGAAGCTGAGGGACAGCAGGGTTGGAGTGGAGCTGAAGAAGTTGTTCTTCAGGACAAAAAAAATGAGCCAAGTGGACATGCTGCCCAGGGAGGCTGTGGCTGCCTCCTGCCTGGGGACGTTCACAGACAGGCTGAATGAGGCCTTGAGCAGCTCAGCCTAGCTGAGAGGTGTCCCTGCCCATGGTGGGGAGGTTGGAGTTGATGATCTCTGAGATCTCTTCCAATTGAGCCACTCTATGATTGCTGCATGCCATTTGCTTTTTTGCTGCTGTGGACAAAAATTAATGCAGCCTTGTGGCCATTATAAATCTTGAATAAAAACCTCAGCCCCCCTTCCCTGGCCCCAAACCAGTAAGAAAAGATTAACATCTCCATAAAACCAGAACACAGACCTAGCTAAAGTGTTTTCAGGCCCCTTGGAAACTGTTTTGATGGGCCAAATCTATGGCTGAAACATTCTAACATTCCTGAATTTAGCCCAAAAGTGAAAGCTAACAGGGAATGAATTAAACACCCATTTCCTTAACTCCACAGCACTACACACCTGATCCAGAGCCTTGAATGACTCACAGGTAGCCTACACAGCATGGAGGGATGCCACACAAAGAGCAGCCTGAGTGAGGCTCCCCCCCCCCCCCCCCGGTCAGTACAACAAAGCACAGGCACTCTGGAGCTTGCTTATTAAAATAATTAACAGGGATGAATGAAGTGATCAGCCTTCTGTTGTGCCTCCTCTCAGCAGCACAGCTATCTGTCTGTTGTATGAGATCCCGTTCTTGACCAAACCCAAAGCGTTTCAAAGGCATTGTACTGCAATTAAACAGCTACAGCTGTTATGCTTTAAGTGCTGCTGTCCACAATGCTGAGGGAGATTTGTGGTCAGAAACATATTGGAAATCCCAGGGCATATAAACAGGACAGAAAAGTTGCCCTTTAGAGCAAGTAACTTCCACTGACTTCAATAAAAATGATCTGCACTTGAGGGAAACCCTGGCCACTTAGGTTGTTTCTTTCATAGCTTTAACTGAAAGATCTTTAAGGTGCTTTTATTTCCAGGCTGCTCAGGAGTATTATAGTCCACACGTACTAACAACTATGTGTTAGATTCACCAGCAGCCTGCTTTATTTTGATATAATACCCATTTCCACCTAGTCATTAAGAATATCTACACAAATATCAGGTTTTAACAGGTTAAGTTGGTCTTTTAAGTTAAAGAGATTTAAATTCTTTTTGCCATTCCCTGTTTACGTGTTCCATGTTGAACTGAGGTACCCTGAAATGTACTTTCATCCCAAAGCCAAATGAAAATGAAGACTTTACCTCAGTCCTGGCTATCAGACTGCACTGGGAAATGCCAACAGGAATGACTAACGGGCTTCAACACAACATTAGCACTGCAATACATGAAAGCTGGGCTACTCATTTGGACAGGGAGACTCTCAACAGCCAACTTTTCTTTGCAGATACACACAGAGCTGCAGGGAAAGCTCTTCAGAACTCTCAGCTAGCAGCAACCATCAGATTGTGCTAAGTGACCGTTGTACTTGGTGATCTGCTTTTAACTGAGTCATTAATAGTTACTAGATAGAAAGCAGAACACCCACATACGATTTACACAGAAGCAAGCACATAGCACTACAGTTAATGACACATCTAAGGCTGCCTGGCATGAAACAGGAAGGCTGAAATCAGAGTCAGATGAAGCAGAGACAAGGGACTTACTCTTTCGATCCCCCTGTGCAAACTGGATTTCTATTTGCCGACCACAAATCCATTTTCGATCCAAATTATGGAGAGCATCTTCTGCGTCCCGGACATCTTCAAATGTGGGGAGTGTTAAGGTACTTGGGAATTTGAGAAGTTTACACATTTGGTATTTTGAATAAAATAAAAACATCCAAGTCATTTTCTAATTTTACAGCTTTTTGGTTGGTTGGTTGGTTGGTTAAGTTCTTTTGGTCATGCTACAGTACACACCGAATTTATTTTTCTTAACCAGCAGCTATCTGAGAAGTCTGATAATAAAATTCAAGTCTCACAACATGACCAGGAACTTAGCTATCAGCAAGCAGCTGCTAGGCAATACCCTTGTTTTTTTCCTTCTCCCACTTATACTTATGCAAAGTAAAAACCCCAGTGGTATCCTTTCCACAATACAATTGTTTCTAGTCACTCAGTTCTCTCCATTACAGTGACTTTAACAAAATTCAATTCTAAAATTTTAGAATTGGGATAAAATTTTCCTCTTTTTATTTTTTCCCCCACACCAACTGATGTTATCTCATGCCATAGACATATAGCAGACCCTCAGCAGTCTGAGATAAAAGCATAGACTAAAGCCCTGTGCTGTGGGTCAGGTCAGGTGCTCAGTAACTCAGACATTACTGATTTCAATCCCCGAGATTGACCACTACTGGAATTCACACACCAGCTATGGGACCTGAAAGAACAAACTGCCTTTCTCCTTGTAGCAACTCAAGTCATCACCAGCATCATCCTGGCAGAGAACAAGCTATGGTGCTGCAGGAATACATCTGGAGAACCCCAAATGAATTCAGACCACAGGTACAGTAGCACAAGAAATATGACAGGTTTTGTCAATGGACCAAACCAGAATCATTCATCAACTTACTGCTTACGTGACAAACAGAAGAAAAACTGTTATTCTGTAGGATACATCAGGTATGACTCCTTTAATCTTGGCCACCATTCAACTTCATCTTGACCTTTAACTCTTTAAGTGCTTGTCAGAAGGACTTGTCATGAGATGCTTGGCCAAAAATGACAGATGGCTTTATCTTTTACTTTGAAAAACAACCTTTTCCCCCTTTTGTGGATAAAGCGAGGCTTTGTCTCCCATTATGGCTTGTCCTTCTTCCAGCTTTTCTTTATTTTTTCTTTTCCCAAACTCTCCCTTCTCTTCAAGCCTGATCCTTAAGAGGTCTTTGGCTTGTCTACTTGCCTTAATTGTTGAACTCTACTCTAAAGGTTCTTTCATGCTTTCTCTTTGGGGTCGCCATTACTGTACAGCTTTACATTCTGAGGCAACAACAGAGGACAGCAAATTAGGGGACAATATTAAAGAAAGAAGTTCACCTCATTTTTTTAAACAATCTGATTTTGATCAAGTGATTCCAGTTCCCATTTGTTAAATTAACAATGAATACCAGCCACAGATTGCTAAGCACAACTTTTACTTACACACCAGCGATAATAAAAACGTGCTAAAACAGTTTTGAGGCAGTGAATAAATTTTTCATTTAAATCATAATAGTATTAGTTTCAGTGACACAAGCAAGCTCTTATATTACTGAACTCAAGTTTTGGCAAAACAAAACAAAACAAAAAAAAAAAAAAAAAAAAAAAAAAAGAAAAAAGAAAAAAAATAAGAACAAAGAAAAAAAAAAGGCAAAGAACACTTGAGAGTTAATCTTCAAAAATAATGCAACACCACAACAGAATTAAGACACTTATTAGAGACAACACAAAATTAAACTGCTTTTTCATTTAGATTTGTTACCTCTTACACAAACTTGAATTTCAAAGGTCAACACCCCTCACTAATCAGCCATCTGAAGAAAGGATATTGAACATAAGCAAATCCTCTGGGACGCCGAGTGTAGAAGTCAAGTGGAACGTATACATCAACTATAGGTCCGTAACGACCAAATTCACGGCGCAAGTCTTCAGACCTAGAACACCACAAATATCTTCAATGACTTTTTTCCCCCCACTATAAGGCGCACAAAACATGCAGATTATAACAATGAATCACCCTTTCAAAGTCTACAGACCTACAACATCACAAATATCTCAAATCATTTCCCCCCCATACTATTTAAGGCACATCCAGATTGTAACAATGAAGCACCCTTCCCAAAAGTCTTCAGACCTAGAACATCACAAATACCTTCAATGATTTTATTCCCCCCACTATAAGGCACACAACACGTGCAGATTGTAACAATGAATCACCCTTCCAAAGTCTACAGACCTAGAACATCACAAATATCTTAAATCATTACCCCCCACACTATTTAAGGCATACAAAACATCCAGATTAAAACAATGAATCACCCTTCCAAAAGTCTACAGTCAGTGTAATTAACTACAGGGAGAAATTTTTAGATTCTATGTGAAGCTCCAGTGCTAGCTGGAGTTGGGTGTTCTAGAATCAGACTACAGCTCTTGGCATCAGCTTAGGTGTGTGGAGAACAGCAAAATTCTTTGTAGTGGGATGTTTGAAGCATGAAATGGTTTCAGAAGGACATGCTAAAATACTGTGGTAAAATACTGGAAGAGGTTGCCCAGGGATGTGATTGAGGTCTTCTTTCTGGAGACATCCAAGATCAGACTTGATGTGGCCCTGGGCAGCCTGTTCTAATTGGAGGTGTCCCTGATGCCTGCAGGGGGGGTCAGACAAGATGTCCTTTAAGGGTCCCTTCCAACCCAATGCTATCTGTGAAATAGCAAATGTGATCACTCATCTTTTTGGAAGTGTTTGGTAGGGGATGAGTGTAGCAAAACATTTTTGAGGAATAAAATGTTTGAACAGTTGGTTGTTAAGCAACACAGGAGGCTCTTCTGAAACACTCACCACTTGGGATGCTTAAGATACATCCTGGCATTTGGAAACCAGTGTTCAGCAGAACTCTACCACAGAAGTGTAAACTGGTAAGTGATGCACATAATTCAGTGCAGGATGTACCAGGAAAGGTGGGAAGGAAGCGAAAAGGAGGATTTAAGATTTATTGTTATTCTAGGACCTCAACCCAACTCTCGACAGTCATTTTCCAACATGCAAATGTCAACTGTGAGGTCCAAAAAAACCAGCAGGGGAATAAACCAGTCACACAAACTCATTTCCATAGAATAATCAATACTTACAACCACATCAGATAGAACAATACTTGAGTGAGCAACCACTCGTGCCCTTAGGACAGCTTTTCGAAAGAGCTGAGCACAAAACTGTTCAACAGATCTGTAAGCACACTTGGAAAAACGACTGTGTCCTTGACACAGAGGTTCCTTCATCACATCATCTTCTCTAGAAATCTTTTTATATCATTTGAGGACAATAAGCTCTATGAGAAAGATGGATGTAATGCCATATTTATGTGGCATGAAGGAGTTACTACTATTAATTTTCTCTGCCTCATCAGCTGGGAAACAATCCACAGTGCATAGTTAATGATGGCAGAGAGGGAACTATGACAACCAGCGTCGAGGTCTCACAATAAGACCACTTCCAATGTGCCATCTAATCCCAAACTTATAGTGAAAAGCCTGAATAGGATCCACATTATTTTCAAAAGCTTGGAAGTCAGAGTTCTCATGGACTATTCTTACAGTAAAACAAGCCATCGGAAAGAGGAACGAAAACCCACGTGAAAAAAAAGAAAAATTGAAGCTATTTACACTTTTGATGACAACAATGTTCATAATTCATTTCATCGTGCCCACACTACTGTTATTTGCTGAATAACTTTGGTGCAAGTTGCCTAAGCAGCAAATTGGAAAATCCAAGGCTTGCATTTTATACAGCTAGACCTCACATGGCCTTTCCTACAAAAACTTAACATCGGAGGGCACCTTCTACATTAATGCTTTAGAAACGCTATGCAGTTGATAACAAACACAAAAGGGAAACAATAAACTACAAAACGGAAACGAGAGAAACCTGTCCGTTTGACTAGAAATACCCAAGCACTAAATAAGAAGCTGTGCAATACACAGATTTAAATTCTTTGGATTCAGTACGAGAAGTTATTCTACTAAGCCGCTGCACCACACTCGGTCCTTGCGGAATTTTGCTACAACACAATTAGCCACGGAGAAAAAGCATTGTTCTCCCCCACCGCACCGAGAGCCCTAAGAGGACACAGCACATAACAATTAATGCAGTAACATTCCAACCGAATTAGCTGCAATTACCATACTAACGGAACCAACTATGCCGAGAACTTTGGGAACACACACAGCAAACTCGCAGCTTTCTCCCTTCTAGCAGCAACCGCCGCGTTTCAGGAGAGCATTCACGAGTCCAGCCGCTGGTGAGCATCGCCGAGGGGCACGGGCGGCTCTCCCCGAGGCGTGCACGCAAATCCCGCCTCCATCTCCCGCTGGACAAACTCAAACGCGGCTAGGAGAGTTCCACTTTCTTCCGGCCCAGCTTTGTTCTGTCTGGACGTTGTTTTGAAACCGATCCTCGTGGAGAGGAGGGGAATAAAGCAGCATGGCGAGGACGGAGGAAAATGGAGAAGGGCGAAGAAGGCGTAGCAGGGAGAAGGGTAAAGCAGAAGAAGGGAGCAGGCCGGCTTCCCCTCGCATCCCTGCCCATCGCTCCGGGAGGGCCCCCGCACCCCTCCGGCGGCAGCCGCCTGTGCGGCCTAGTTAGCCCGCCAAAGCCTGCGCGGCCCCCGCGCCCCGCTGGCGCCCGCCCCCACTCACCGGGTGTCGTCGGCCACGTTCCGCACGAAGAGCGAAGTGTTGGGGGGACGGAGGTAGCGGGACATGGTGGCGGTGGCAGCGCGGGGGAGGGAGGGAGCGAGCGAGCGGCAGGGCCCAGGCGCTGCGGGGAGCCGAGCGGCTGAGGCGACCCTCCGGAGCTGCACGCAGCGCCACCGCCGCCCGCCCGCCGCCTCTCGCGAGACTTTCCGCGAGGCTTCCGGCGAGAGGTCTGCGCGAGGAGGGAAACACAGGGCCGGCCGGCGGCGCCAAAACCTGGCCTGCCCTCACTGCGCATGCGCTCGAGCCGTCCCCGAGCAACACGCATGCGCGGAGCGCTCCCGCCGGCACTTGGCGTCTGAGCGGGAACCGCCTGCGCACGCGCCGTGGTCGCGCGCTTTTCCCGCCGAGGCAAGGCAGGAGTGCGCGCCTGGGCTCTGCTCGCGCCGGCAAGATGGAGGCCATGAGGAGAAGGAGCGGGAAGCGCCTGCCGCGCGCAGACTCCTCCGGGCGCCATGGCTCCCTCCTCTGCTGTCGGCCGGCGCAGGGAGTTGACTCACCAGCACAGCGTCAGGCTCCGTGAGGGTCATAAACCGGCTGGAATTGGAAGGGATTGCTCATCCAGTTGGAACCCGCTGCCATGGGCAGGGACACCTCCCACTAGCCCAGGCCGCTCGGAACCTCATCCAGTCTGGCCTTAAACGCTGCTAGGGGTGAGGTATTCACAACTGCGAGCAACCTGCTCCACTGCCTCATCATCCTCTCAATAAAGAATTTCTACCTAGGGGCTAATCTTAATCTACCCCGGGTCGGAGAGGAGTTTGGTGGTGGATAGGAACAAAGTCTGCCAGGAGCTTTCTAAGCAGGACCAGTTCTGAACGTGATCCAAAGGAGATTATAAATACTGCTGTGAAATCCTTCACAAAAACCTTTGCTCAGTTGTGCGGGAGAGTGAACCCAACCCAACCCAAACCTTTGTGGGCTCAGCACCCAGAAGTGATCAATTACTTTGGGCAATGAGGGAAAGTTTGCACTCTGATCAAACTCTTCCAGGTTTTGACTGCTTCACTTAAGGAACTGCACCAAATGGTTCAGCTAAATCTGAGCTGGCAGAGGAATGGAAGGGATCTGGAAGTGTACCGAGGAAAAACACAGTATCACAGAGTGTTAGGGGTTGGAAGTGACCTCTGGAGATCATCCTGTGCAACCCCCCTGCCAGAGCAAGGACACCCAGGGCAGGGCACACAGGAACACATCCAGGTGGGTTTGGAAAGTCTGCAGAGAAGGAGACTCCACAACCTCTCTGGGCAGCCTGCTCCAGGGCTCTGCACCCTCACAGGGACAAAGTTTTCCCTTCTGTTCCCCTGGAGCCTCCTCTGCTTCAGCTTGCCCCTAGCACCTCTTGTCCTGTCATGGGACATCCCTGAGCAGAGCCTGGCTCCTGCCCTGCACATCTCTATCACCATGAATGAGGGCAGTCCTCAGGCTCCTCTGCTCCAAGCTCCATCTCCCTTCAGCGTGGCCTCACAGGAGATGTTCCACTGGCTCTGCAAAGTGTAGCCAGGGGGAGCACAGTCCTAAGGGAATGGGAAGGGGAGCACAGCCTTAAGGGTGTGTGTGAAAGGGGAGGAGAAATCAGAATTATTTACTCTACTGTTTTCTTTGAGATAAAGATGACAGCCTATGGAAAGTGCACTTTATTTTGGGTGCATAAAGATGGCAGAAGAGAGGTGAACTGGCTTCAGACTTTCTTGCTTCTTCTGACCAGTGTTACTCCACCAACAGTCATAGTCTGTAGAAGCTTGCCCCTAGCACCTCTTGTCCTGTTATTGGAGATCGCTGAGCAGTGCCTGGCTCCTGCCCTGCACGGCTTTAACCCTCTTCCAGGGAACCAAAAGGTCTCCCCTCAGCCTCCTCTTCCCCAGGCTGGACATCCCCAGACCCTTCAGCTGCTCCTCCCCTGCCCTCTTCTCCAGACCCTTCAACACCTTCATCGCCCTTCTCCAAACCGGCTCCGACACCTTCACATCCTTGTGGTGAGAGGTCCCAAACTGACCACAGAGAATGGATCAAAGCTAAGAATTATTTTGAAACAGGCTTTAAAATTGAAGTGGTTCCAGGAACAAACAATCTGTGCTGCTTCAGACTGTCTCTTGTTTTGTGTCCTACAGCTTACCCAGGCAGCATTTAGCTGCTGGAGACTTGCAGGGTTCTGTGGGTTTGCTGTTAGTGTTTCGCTGTGTGGTTAGCAGCAGTTACCCAGCAACATCCAAACAGAAGTGTTTGGAGCTCTTATATGGCTTTTGGTGGCAGAGATGCCTTAAAGCAGCCTCTCCCTGGGTCTTGCCAGTGTCCTGATTTTTCTTCTGTTGATCTTATTTATGTGCAACCCAGAGGGAATCTAATTTAGTCTGCAAAAAATGGAGTTAGCAGTAGAAGTGCTGTGAGAAAGCTGGGAGAGGACTTTTGACAAGGGCTTATAGAGGTAGGGGGAGAAGGAATGGATTGGAGCTTGAGGAGGGAAGATTTACACTGGGGATAAGGAAGAAATTCTCTCCAGTGACAGTAGTGAGACAGCAGGAGAAGAAAAGGCTTTAAGGAGTCCTTGGAGTAGCCTTCCAGAATCTGAAGAGGGCTACAGGAAGGCTGGGGAGGGACCATTGACAAGGTCTTGTAATGAGAGGACAAGGGGCAATGGGTTTGAACTGGCAGAAGGGAGATTGAAAGTGGATGTTAGGAGGAAGTTGTTTGCAGTGAGGGTGGTGAGACACTGGCACAGGTTGAGGGTGGTGAGACACTGGCACAGGTTGCCCAGGGACGTTGTGGAGCACAGAATCACACAACGTGATCTTTGATCACATTCAGTGCTTCTGTGCTTCCCAAACTCCCTGGAGGTGTTCAGGACCAACTTGGATGAGACCTTGAGCACCCTGTTCTAGTGGGAAGTGTCCCTGCCTATGTCAGGGGGAATTTGAACTGGATGAGCTTTGAGGTCCCTTCCAACCTAAACCATTCAGGTTGTGAGTGCCCCCTCCCTGGAGGTCTTCAATGCCAGGTTGGAGGAGGAATTGAGCAACCTGTGCTGGTAGGAGGTGTCCCTGGCCATGGCAGAGGGTTGGAACTGGATGAGCTTTAGGATCCCTTCCAACCCAACCCATTCTATGAATCTCATGAACTGCCTGAGAAGCAAAATAAGCACTTACAGAGCTGCAGCAGTAAAACTCCCCCTGAGGACAGCCTCATTCCAGAACAAGAATACACATCCCAGATTGCTCATATCATGTTTTATGAACTTAGAAGTTTTATGAACTAACAAATATCCTCCTCCCTCACAATCTGCTCTTCTCCTTGCACAGATGCAGACTCAGCACTCTTCATTGGAATAAAACATCCCCATCAGGATTTTAAATCACAGGTTCAGTCCTGCAGCTTTTTTTTTTTTTTCCTTTTTTTTCCCCTCCATGGATTTCTCATCAGCCAAGACCAATTCTAACAAGTCTGTGAGGGCTTAAGTTTGACATAGGCCTGCTGGGGTAATAGTGGGATCCAACCAGCAGCAGAGAGAGAAATAGTTACAGACATGGGCCCTGTGCATTCTGTCCTCCAGCAGAGACACAGAATCTGAACACAGAATCATAGAATAGTCTGGGTTGGAAGGGACCTCCAAAGGTCATCTAGTCCAACCTCCTCTGCAGTAAGCAGGGACATCCTCAAACAGATTAGGTGGCCCAGAAGCCTAACATAAACAGTTTAGCTTCACAAACTGGAGCTGTGACAAGCAGATTTCTGGGGCTGCATTGCCAACTGGAAGGATGTTTAATTCTTTTGCTCTCGAGGAGCCTCATTTGTTTTTAGTTGTACTCTTGACTTTAAGAGCAGCCATTCCTGGTATTGTGTAATTGTTTGTGACATGGATACTTCCTAGCTTTTAAAATGCAGCTCTTTCTATTCCTGTTACAGACACCTGGTGCAGATCAGCTAAAGCAGTGTCTAATTGCTTATTGCTGAGGTTGTAGGGGAGAGGGATTCAATAGAAGGCTAAACTTTATTAGACAAAGGGACTGAAACTTGATATGGTCACCGAATATGTCAGGAGTAACAAGCATTTCTCTCAGGTTTTGTTCACTCCCAAGGATTATAGTGGTAAATCATGATGTTCCATCCTGTTAATGTCCAAGTTTGATTGTCTGGAAGGCACTGGAGTATGGAAGGGATCTGGAAGTGTACCAAGGGAAAACACAGTCTTACAGTAATCACAGAATCACAGAGTGTTAGGGGTTGGAAGTGACCTCTGGAGATCATCCAGTGCAACCCCCCTGCCAGAGCAAGGACACCCAGGGCAGGGCACACAGGAACACATCCAGGTGGGTTTGGAAAGTCTGCAGAGAAGGAAACTCCACAACCTCTCTGGGCAGCCTGCTCCAGGGCTCTGCACCCTCACAGGGACAAAGTTTTCCCTTCTGTTCCCCTGGAGCCTCCTCTGCTTCAGCTTGCCCCTAGCACCTCTTGTCCTGTCATGGGACATCCCTGAGCAGAGCCTGGCTCCTGCCCTGCACATCTCTATCACCATGAATGAGGGCAGTCCTCAGGCTCCTCTGCTCCAAGCTCCATCTCCCTCAGCCTGGCCTCACAGGAGATGTTCCACTGGCTCTGCAAAGTGTAGCCAGGGGGAGCACAGTCCTAAGGGAATGGGAAGGGGAGCACAGCCTTAAGGGTGTGTGTGAAAGGGGAGGAGAAATCAGAATTATTTGCTCTACTGTTTTGTGGGTTTTTTTGAGATAAAGATGACAGCCTGTGGAAAGTGCACTTTATTTTGGGTGCATAAAGATGGCAGAAGAGAGGTGAACTGGCTTCAGACTTTCTTGCTTCTTCTGACCAGTGTTACTCCACCAACAGTCATAGTCTGTAGAAGACAAATATACAAGACTTATTATTCATTTAGTCTTCAGGAAGTCTGTTTACAGCTAGAAGTCTCTGTAACTCATGTGTGAATCCATCTCATTCCACAAGAAGATATATCAAGGAATTTATATCAGGGTGAGAGGAGGTGACCTTAAGTTGTACCAGGAGAGGTTTATGTTGGTAGCAGTTTCCACTAACTGTGGTTAGCTTGCAGCACTGAAATCCTGTGTCTGCAGGTGCTGAGGGATTCTGTGGGCAGTGCAGTGATTTGCTGAAGTTAAGAGCCCTCACTAGGAGCTAATCAATACAGGATATTTTTATTCCTTCAGGGCTTTTCTTGCTGTGCCATGATTTTCTAGCACTTACCTCCACCATTTCATTTCCTTTAACTTCTTGCTCATGAGAGAATTTTTCTGACTTGCAGACAAGCTTCCCATCTACCATGTTCACAGTGCACTGTTGAAGCAGATTTAGACATGAGAAAACATCTTGGACATATGGAGGAAATTCTGCTCTGAGGGCAGGCTGAGGGAGCTGGGGGTGTTCAGCCTGGAGAAGACTCCAGGGGGACCTCAGAGCTGCCTGCAAGTGCCTGAAGGGATTCTGCAGGAAGGCTGCAGAGGGACTTTGCATGAAGGTGTCTAGAGACAGGCCAAGGGGGAATGGTTTGGAGCTGAGGCAGAGCAGGGTTGGACTGGAGCTGAGGAAGAAGTTCTTCAGGACCAGGGTGTACCTGTCCTACCAGCACAGGCTGTCCCAGGTAGCTGTGGCTGCCTCCTGCCTGGGGGTGTTCAAGGTCAGGTTGGATGAGGCCTTGAGCAAGCTTGCTGAGTCTAATTGAGAGGTGTCCCTGCCCATGGCAAGCTGTGAATCTGAGAGTTCTGAAGTTGTTAGGGCAAGCAGAGGACCAGGTAAAGAGGAGCTAAATGGTACTGATGTTTCAGAAGCAGAGCTGCTGGTTTGGATTGGAGACCAAAGCATTTTAGTAGGAGTTCTAGAAGAAAGATCTGTGTGTGTTGGGCTGATAGAAATGTGAAATGGTTGGAATGGAGCAGCCAAGTTTCACCTGCACACAGAAACTGGACTATGAGGATGACTGAAGGGATGCCCTGAGTCCTGAAACAAATTACCTTCAGTTTCCTGCCGTCCATAGTTGTGATATCAGCCTCCTTTCCCAGCGTGAAGGAGTTGGTTACAGATTGTTTGGGTGTTTTGGATGTCACAACGAAGTCATTTCCTTTCTGTTGTATTTCAACGACAGGCTTAATGTCTTTGGCTATTTTGATAATGTCATCTGGCAGTGCTGAAAAAAGGGCAAAACTTTGGTTAGCAAGCAGGGAGTTGGTGTCTGCCTACAGCCCTCATCTGGGGCTAAACTCTGGCAGTTGCTGTCACCCAGTGACCCCTCCCCAGCAGAGAAGTGGCATCAGGAAAAGGTGAGAAGATCCCGGACTTGAAATGAAAATGGACTTAATGGGTTGTTTAGCCTGGGGAAGGGAAGGCTCCATGAAGACCTTCTTAATGACCTTTCAGTACTTAAATGGGTCAATAAGCTGTGGACAGGCTTTTGAGCAGAGCCTGTTGTGACAGGACAAGGGGTGATAGTTTGAACTGAAAGAAGTAGGTTCAGATTGCAGAGAAGAAATGTTTCACTCTAAGCATAGTGAGACCCTGTCCTAGGTTGCCCAGACCTTGAAGTTCATCTAATCCCTGGAGTACTGTGTACAGTTCTGGAGCCCCCAACACAAGAAGGACATTAAACTGTTGGAGTGAGTCCAGAGGAGGCCACAAAGATGCTCAGAGGCTTGCAGCAGCTCTGCTGTGAGGACAGGCTGAGAGAGTTTGGGCTCTGCAGCCTGGAGAAGAGAAGGCTTTGAGGAGATCTTATAGTAGCCTTCCAGTATCTGAAGGGGGCTGCAGGAAGGCTGGGGAGGGACTATTGACAAGGTCTTGCAATGCCAGGACAAGGGGTAATGGGTTTGAACTGGCAGAGGGGAGATTTAGACTGGATGTTAGGAAGAAGTTCTTTACAGTGAGGGTGGTAAGACACTGGCACAGGTTGCCCAGGGAGGTTGTGGCTGCTCCCTCCCTGGAGGTGTTCAAGGCCAGGTTGGAGGAGGCCTTGAGTGCCCTGTGCTAGTGGGAGGTGTCCCTCCCTATGCAGGGGGTTGGAACTGACTGATCCTTGAGGTCCCTTCCAACCTTCCCATTCTATGATTCTATGATTCTATGAAATAACCTCAAGTTGCACCAGGGGAGGTTTGGGTTGGATATGAGAAGCATCTTCTTGACTGGAAGGGTTCTCAAATAGAGCACTGCAACCAGAGATGTCATGCAAAGGCTGCCCTGCAGCTTGAGATGATTGTTTGAAAGGCAATGAGACTTACCAAGAGCTTTCAGGAAGGCTTCAAGGTTCTCCTGAGCATAGACTTGCCAGGTCCCGTTGAAGGCCATGGTGGATGCTGAGGGCAGTGGTGCTAGCAGCAGAGCAAGGGCTCTCCCTGCTCCTTCCCATGCTATTTATGGAAAGGGAAGGGCCAGCCCAAATTGTGAGGTGCCTGGTTAATTATTAGCTGTGAGGCAACAATTATTAATCAGGTATTTGTTCTTAATGATCATAACCTCTAGTTCATTCTGCTTTGTAGAAAGTCTCACCTTGACCAGCCAGCTTAGGGGGGGGGGGGGGGGGGGGTTTGGTTGTG